>JARTUT010000519.1:0-95571 GCA_030674115.1 Micraspis discolor | reverse complement strand
ATAAGACAAGATATCGCTTGCAGATCCTATCCCATCCGCATAGCGGAAATCTAGTGGAGAAATTCTTATTCCAAAATATTGAGAAAACGTTTTTCAATGAGATATTTTCATGATTACTATGCAAAAAGCTTTCCTAACCAATAAAAATTGGGTTTGGTCATGATTTGTCCTAATATGCGGATACATTGTAATTAAAGAATCTGAATATTTTCACCAGTTCTAGGCTGGAGAATAAGTTACCGGGAAACAAACAATGTATGTTCCCTCAATTTTATGTATTGCCATAAAGCAAAAGTTAAGTTACTTGTGAAATTTTGAAAGCAATCCAGTGGTGCTTCTAACTTTGGAACGGACCAGAATTGGAAAGGTGTTATATAGAAAAAGAGTGTTTCTTCTTGCTACAAGGATATGCAGTTGAATCTAGCACAGGGGTAAAAAACTCACCCTGTATTCTTATAACTCTCGTGGAAATTTGAGGAATTGAACCAATAACCTGTGATGTACCCCTTGTAGACAATTTATGTTGTTTCAATAAGACAAGATATCGTTTCCCCATCCGATCCTATCCGCTTAAAGGAGATCTAGTAGGGATTACCTAATTTGGAAACTTGGAGAAACGTTTTTCATGGAGTTATTTGCATTATTACCATTCACAATGTCCTCGTAATTTATGAGATTCGGCGTGGGACATGAATTTCGGTTACACCCGACTGCGTGGGCCACAAAACCCTAAAGTTCTGTTGTTGACGGTATTCGGGTGGGTAGAAATAACGCCATTTATTAGGTTCATATTTCAAGAGGTTCGGTAGGAAGCCTATAGCTTCGAAATATGCATTGGGTTCACCAACGAAACCCTCATTTTTCATTCGAATCAGCAGTATTCTATGAAAGATTTGTTTGCCCCCGTTGAAAAAAAATCAAATAATACTAATGGTTTTAGTATTGGAGTATAAAAACAATCTTTTTAAATATATTGTCATCAAAGCAATATAGTAACCGACGTAGCATGTATTGATTTGAGTGCTGCTCACGATGCAGTTAATCATATAAAACTAATAAAGAAAGTATACGATCTGGCGAAGGACTACAAACTTCATCAAATTGTAAAAAAAATTATGTATTTAAAATTTCATTAATTCGAAAAATATTCCGGCTAGCTATAGAGCACAAAACCATCTCACATTTACCTTCAGAGAGTTTAAATAGATGGTTCCACTTCAGTTAATGATAGTCAATATTCGAACAATCGAAATTTATTCCACTCTTTTCCAAATAATGTTATCAGTATGTACAAGTGTAAAATTGTCCAAATCAAAAGTTGCAAGTGAAAATGATTAGTTTCTGGCTATAAAAATCAACAAGTGAAATCTACAATTGTTGCTGGAACTCATCTTGTCTGTCTGGAGTCCTAATTCATGTGATAACAGGACCGTACAATCATCCTTGGTGTTCGAGATGAGTCTGGTGTCGAATAAAGTTTTGAGTTTTCCACTCTGACAAACTTCACAAGAAAAACTATTTCTACTCTTAGTTCTCCAGTCCTCAGGGAAACATCTGTTAGTACGTCGTTAAATTTAACATCCGCAAATTTGCTCAGCCTCGGCAAGGTATGTCAAATTCGATAATATTCTAACTCCGGCCAATTTGGTTCAGTTCTTCGGTGAATTTTCTACTCCGGTAGGTTTTGTTCACCTCTTTGGTAAAGTTTCTACCCCGGTAGGTTTTGTCTGTGAAAATCAATTTCATAAGGTTTCGAAACGATGATGTTCTACAGTTTCCAGCAATCCGCAAATTTATTAACTCACAAAACGATAATAATTTTAGAGATGAAAAAATATCCATGTGCATAAAAAAGAACAAAATGATACAGATAATTCGTTGAAAAATTCATCGGGAAAAATCTAGAAACTGAAAAAGGAAAAAACTAATCACTGAGCAACATAAAATATCACTGAAACTATTAGGGAGGTAAGTTGACTCATCAGAATTTTTTCCAAAAGACACATGAAGAACTGAATATGGCGGTCTGAAAAAGAATGCACGGGACTTTTGCCATCTCCTGTATATAAAACAATTAAATACGACAATTCAAAATTGAATAAACCTTGTCTCATCAAAAACTGGACTTACCGAACGTTATAAAACTGTTCTCCACGACAAACTTTCTATTCAAAAATTAGTTTCAACCCGAGAAAGCTCAACACACAAGATAGACACATGTACTTTCTAATATTTTAACAGGAGAAATAAATGATACAGAATCGAAGATGGTAGATCAAAGCCAACACTATTTCTGCTATATGCGCTCTAGACAGAAACACAGAGACTGTATGATGCCGGCTTCGATCCAACCTTCAGCGGAGTTTTCCGAAGCGATCGCCATCGGGAAATTCGGCCGTTACAAAATGTATTCTAGAAAACAGAACATTCCATGTAACTTCGGGAAATTAGAAAAGTCTATACCAATGACATCCCACTTTCTGACAAATATATTTACACTCACGACACAGCAATAGCTGTACAAGAAATCAAATTTGAAGAAATATACTGAACTCTAACACAAGCTCCATCGAAAATATCATCTAAAACCCATCTAAGACCAAAGTGTGTGCTTTACATCTAAGAAACAACCAGACAAAAAGAAAACTTGATGTTAGATGGGAAGGTGAACAACTAGAAAACTGTAAAACACCAAAATACCTGGGTGTTAAACCAGATCGAACGTTGTCCCATAAAACCCATTTCAAAGGCACCAAGATTAAGGTTATGGCTAGAAACAACAAAATCCGGATACTAACAGGTACATCATGGGGTGCCAGACCTGAAACTTTTCGGACATCAGCAACTGCTTTATATCTATCTACGGCAGAATACGCCAGCCCTACGTGGAGAAATTCTGTACAGAATAATATCTGGATTCCTAAAATACAGCCCCCTAGAAAAAGTATATCCTATAGTTAGCATTGCTCCACCAAAATTCGATGGGTAGTTATTGCTGTAAAAAAAAGGGCCAAACAAACTGAAGATGAAAGACACCCCCTTCATGGACATATACCATATCATCTCCCCTCACCTTACGCTACGTGGAGAACACTTGATAGATTCAGAGTGGAAGTATCCCGCTGTGAAGACCTTGGTAAAGTGGGGATACTCAGGTGTTGATTTATGTGACTGTGGAGTAGTTCAAGCAGAGGTCCATCTACTCGTCTGCAACAACATCAGTACCACCTGCACTAAGAAGACCTATTTTCATGCACCCCCGAAGCCGTTACTGTTTCGGAGTTCAAGAGATTCACTTGCTGAAGATATATTTGGACACGGATAAGTGAGTAAGTGTCAAAATAAGGCATGAAACTGTAGTAGATTCTTCATTTGTGATCAAAAAGTTACTGGAATGTCTGTGCTTGGAAAAAGGAAATAATAATAATAATACATTTATTCTCAACAGGTTACACCAAATAACAGAGAAAAATGATCAAACAAAAAAATGCGATTGAAAAACTTGAACCAGACTACATATGAGGTCCTTATAATAGCATATAAAAATATATCCAGTAGTGCCTTAAAATTACTACATTAAATTTTACAAAAAAAAAGTTATTCCCTCAATACTCGAAAAAAAAATCAACAGCATACCAATCACATCCTTATCCCAAGCGTACAAAATAAACCGAAAAAGGTCACGAACCTCCACCACGATTCTCCAAATGACACATCAAAATCACTGGTAGTTCATCGTAGTAGATATCACATCGGCCACAACAACTGTCATATAAGTTACACATGAAGTTGATAGGGGACCGTGACATAACATTTGTCCTACCAAAATCAACATAGAAGGTGTTATATTGCCTCAGACCAGGTCTAGGTACATGAATATTAACCTTACTCAAGAAAAATGAACAATCAATCTCACCACGCAGAATCCCGTAGAGGAACTTCAATGCGCTACGCTCACGTCTTAACTTCAATACCTCAACTCCAAGGCTCGCGGCGAGGACCGAGTGGTCAAATCCTCTCGAAGGGTACTGTCCGAAACATTTAAAATAAATATATTTCAAACACCTTCTCTGGACGGCCTCCAGGATAACCACAGCATTATTATATAATGTACACCAGACCATAAAGGCATATTCTAATCTACTACGAATGAAAGAATTGTTTCAATTACTAATAAAATACCCAAGAGTCTTAGAGGCAGAAGAGGTTATCTGACTTATGTTCCCGGAAAAGACAATTTACCATCAAAAACAACACTATACTCATCACATCTCTCCAGAATCTGATCACCCTCAGCATAGTCATAGTGAACAGGGGTTAATTTACGAGTGAATGATACAACTCGACACTAATTGATATTCAGGCTCAAACCGTTCCTGAAACACCAAAGACCGATCATATCTAAAGCAGCCTGCAACCTCACGCAGTCATCAAGATCCTCAATAGCAACAAATATTTTCAGATCATCAGCAAAGAGGAGATGGAGACACTGAAGAAGCAGAGACAGGTCATCAATATATAATAAAAACAGCAATGGGCCCAAATTGGAGCCTTGTGGCACTCCAGATGTGGCGAGATATGGTAAGGACTCACAACCCCCATACTGAACATATTGATAACGATCGGAAAAGTAAGATCTAACCAACAGTAAAAACTCTGATGAGAGCCCAATGTATGCAAGCTTTGAGATCAATATATGGTGATCAATCTGGTCGAAGGCCTTCTGAATATCTGTGTATATAACATCTATCTGACCACGATCATCCAGTGACTCTGACAGACACTGAGTAATGCTTGCCAAATTGGTCACCGCTGAACGATCCTTCATAAAATCATGTGGTGAAATTAGTGCACGAACTGAGGGATAAATTGAGTCATATAAAATTACCTCGAAGATTTTAGCGAAGTTACATAAGATTGCTATAGGTCTATAGTTAGTTATAAGGGACGGATCTCCGGACTTCAACACAGGACAAATTTTTGTCATCTTCCATACTTTTGGAATATGCATTCTCCTTAAAATTATATAGAAAATTACGGATAAAGGCTCAGCTAGAGAACAAATGCAGTCCTTAACGAGAAAACTAGGAACATTGTCGACACCAGATGTTAACTTGGTTTTAAGCTTCCTCGAAGCCTTAAGTATGTCATCCCCAGTGATAGTCGGAAGCGATATTGAGCTACCATTGGAATACAGTCTATCACAATGCTCAGGAATGAAACCAATGTCTGAGGTAGTAAAGACACTGGAAAAAAAAGTGAAAAACCCATCAACAATCTTCTGAGATTCCTTGAGCTCAACACCTAGATATGACATAACTCCGGGAATACGTGATCTAGACATTTTGTCTGCACAAAAGCCCAAAAACTATTTGGGTCCTCTCGAACTCTAGTCTCAACGCACTGAATATATTGCGAATAAGAACTAGCTATATCTCTTTTAATTCTGCCACGTAGTACCTTGAGTTGATCAAAATCTGAATCACATTGATACCTCCTATATAGTCTATGATAACGATCCTTCAGTCGTATATTGGAAATGATATCATGTGTGAACCATGGTGGATAACGGCGACCCCCAGTTTTATAAACTGGCACACAAGTATCAGAGATACTATCGAGCATAGCATACATCACCTCACATGCTGAATCAGAATCATCCATTTGGTGAATTACAGACCAATCAACAGAATCAATTAAATAATACAAAAGGGGAAAATTTGCTCTTCTAAAATTAGTTTTTTTCTCATGTTCACAAATGAAATTTGGACCAGAATTCGCAATAATCAACTGGAATGAGAAAGCCAGAGCAGGATGATGAATATCCTCTTTTACTAGAGGATGTGAATTGTGAGCAACATCACACGAAAAATTTGCGAATATCAAATCCAAAAATCAATTGTTCGCATAAGGTATACTATTCCGCTGCTGAATCCCCAATAAACTACTCATATTTCCCAAAACTCCACACTTTCTATCACCCCTCCCTGAACCATAGGCTGGTACGTTGAAGTCTCCGCACATTATTATAGAAATGAATTATAACCGCGATTATTACCTATCCTAACTAATTGATGATTAATTGAAGACTGAATGAAAATATTCATTAATTCCTGTTGTGCATAGAAAATTATATTCGCCAAGTCATCAATGTCTCAATCTGAGGTTAATTAAAAAAAGAAATAACTATAAATAGTAGAAAAAAACGATAACTGGATATTCTTCTCGATGCATGATGAGAACCTTTGATGGAAAATAATGTGCTCTTCAAGTTATTTCAGATGAGCTATTGTGCTCTCAAAAATACCGTCCTGGAAGTCCATAAACCTGATACCAAAATGAGATAAAACTCTACCAACAGGTATGTTAGTATGTTTCAGACCTTATTTTTCAGTGTTAGAAAAATCCTCATTATGTATCATATTAAGATTCACAATCAAAAAAGAAACAAAGTAGGGGTGTTAGTTTTCTATCTAAGTGTTAAAGCATAAAATGCATTCATATTTGAATTTATAAAATTTGTAGGTAAATTTCTTTTTAAAGTATAAATTGACTAAGTGAGCACTTGGACAGTTCAATTGGTGATAGTTTATAAATACTTTAACAGTTATCAAAATATGCTTAGATATGAATGAGTTTATCTGTAATTTTTAGTATTACATTTCAGTCTTGGGTTGTATATCCAAAAAAGCAATTGTTCAGATATTTATTTCAGAATTTGGTTTGTTTAGTTCAAAGGAAGGAAGTAAGCAAAGAAAACTAGAACTGAATGTTCTCTGAAAGCTAAATGCTATGTTAATGAAGTGCCTCCTTCCTTTTTATACAATATTCTTCGGACAGTTCTTGAAGAAATCTAAAATATTATGGCCAATTAAATTAACAAAATTCACTTGGATATAGTAATTGAACGTTTACCTGGAACACAAGAGCAACACGATCAATACTAACTCTAATATATGCAGAGTGTTTGAAGAAATCATAATATGTATAGAATATATACATCTACTGAAGTGCTTAGGTTCATAGAATATTTCAGCTCTGTAGAGTCTTCCGAACAATCAAATAAACTTAATGTTCAGTTTTACAATAAGTTAGGATATCTAGAGACGCCTAAGATGCCCTTCAAGTTGAAACACTTTGTATACGTGTTTCTAATATAACGAATAAATTGAATACACTATTCCTCGTCGTATTGTTTTGCTGGAATGGAGGCTTCGTAGCGTATTTAAAATTCACAATTTATAGAGAATGATCGCGTTCATAAAATATTCAACATTCTAATGTGACTACAACAGTTTCCTATTCTGAAAATGTAAAATCTAGCTCATGTCATCCAGACGATAAAGAGTATACGGCCTGCTGGCCGGCTGGACGGACATACTCAATTTTGGCTACGAATTCTTCATCGGGAAGTCGAACCCTATTGATTGCGACACTTTTCTGTTCGATATCTGAAAATCTCAAACTTTCTAGCAAAGCACGCTGCTGTAAAAGTTCTCTAAACTAAAACAAGCGCGTTAAAATAATTTCTTTATTTCAGTGTCGAAATGAGTTCTTTACGCAGTACTAAAAACAGTGCTGTAATGAACTCATTACAGCATTGTTTTTAGTTAGGGGTATAATATGAATTTTTCATTGAATTCCAATAAATTTCTCACAATTCTTGACTGAAATAGAGAAAATATCGTCTAATACTCGTTGCAGAAGGCAATTCCTACTCTCGTTTTCGAATTTCGCATTCGTGTTGGAATAGGTGCCCATTCTGCAACTTGTTTTAGAATATACTATTCCAAGATGATTTCAGTTAAATCAATTTTTTTTAACATTTGTTCCTGAACTACCACCAATTTCCTTCCTAATTCGGTGTCGGAGAATCAACAGATATCTTCAGGTTCTGAAGGAAACATGTAACTCTTCAATTTAATGTTCATCGAGCAAGACATACGGCTATTGGAAAAACAAAAACCAATTAGACGAAGAGCCGTGTTGATATAGATGAAAGCATCCAACTCATTTCTATTATTTTCTTCCGATCTCTATCATTTGTGCGGAGGAAAAAAAAGCTGACAGGGGATATTTACAGAAGAGAAAAATATGACGTTTTTGTTTGATCGTACGAGAAAAAATATAGTATTAGTCAAAGAGGCCATTTATAGGTGAAAAAACTGATTGGAAACAGCCGAGTAAGATTTCCAAGGACCTAGGAAGGGTGCCCTCATTATGACGGGAAAAAAATAAAAAACCTATTGAATTATTGTTATATATATATTATATTATTGTTATTTCTATTTATAACATTTGAAGAATCATATAGATATACACTCAAATATTTATCTAAAAAAATTTCACTCTTCTCGCCGCTCGCCTGGACGTGCCGCCCTTGTGCCGGACACGCCCGCTTACGGCGGGCCTGGTTCCTGATATCTCAACTAATCGTAAAGAAATGACTACTATACTAAGCATGCTGTAAGCGTGAATCTGATAAAATTCCATTGGTTCCTGATATCTCAACTAATCGTAATAAAAAGATGACTGTGCCAACGCATGCAGTAGGCGTAAACCTCCTGAAATTCCATTGGTTCCTGATATCTCAACTAATCCTAAAGAAATGACGACTTTACATACGCATGCAGTAGACGTGAACCTCTTGAAATTCAATTAAAAGCTCCAACTCGTCGAAATAAAAATTTCTCCTACCTTTCTGATGAAAAATAATCAAGATAGCACTCCACATTTGTCTTCGTCTACAAGGAACCAATTTAAAAACGTTGAAATTGTTCGACTGGCTTCAGACTTGGGATCCAATAATTATTCTATTATCTATTAGGCAATAAAATTCTCACTAGATATATACTAGACTAGTATTCCTATGTTATACTCGGTGGACACTTTTTGAGAGCACACTGACCTAGTACATTTCTAAACTAAAACAAACCAGCTGGTTAGTGATAATTCATGATTACCTCCTTAGGAATACATGTTGAAAAGTTGGGACTCTTCAATCAAATCATAGATTATGTAGGAGAAATATTATTACGTATTGACCGTGGATTCTGGAGTATCTTTCGGTTTGCAGGTTTCTGAAACAAAAACTAAAATAGTTCTCTGTCACTCTGGAAAAGTGTAATAAATTTAGAAACGCCACGATGAATGAACAAACCTATATCTCAAATTAAAAATGAATACTCACATTTTTCCTTATGTTAAATTCCTTCCTCTTAAAATTCAATCGGAAATAGACATGTCAACTCCATGAATAACCATTGAATATCTTTCTTTCACTTAGATCTAGTCCTTTGGAATACCATATATCCAAATTACAATTATCTTGAACTAAAAATAACCAAGCACACAGTTTTTCGTCAGATTCATTTCAGCCACAATGCAAGTGAAAACCAATGGATTGAGTCCATTTTCGGCTAGATATTCGAATGGTTAAGACATTTGAGCAAAACGGTAGCACGCTGTTCTACTAGAAAAAAAAATTGTGAAATGAATATGTCACAAAATTGTTCTATCTTCTTCTGAAAGAAAATCTCTAGAAGAATCATATCGTCGTCGAATCGAAAAGACCGCATGATTCATCCAAAAAAGTCCTTAAGCCAATATTCGTTTCCCCAGTGACATTCACATAATTGGGGAAGTTGTCTACCGTCTCAGAACAAGAGGCGATTTATTTGATATAATCTTCTATAAAGACAAAGTGGTATATTTCATCTTTTGAGCATCACTCATCTCCAATTCGGTCTGGTCTTCCTTGTCAGATTTGCACCCTAATAAAACGGATCATAACTTGGAAAGAAATATAGGGAATAAAGCTTTGAAAGACAGACATCCACCAGCTGAACTTTCTTTGATATTAATTTTATATTGTTTTTACGATCGGCTCAGCTGGACAGAAATGTGGAAATATAGGAGCTCAAATCGTCCAGTTGATCGTGCAAATTTACGATGATGTGAAACATATTATGATATTTTTATAAACCGGTTGAACGTGAACCCGATATTTATCTATTCTTTCAATTTGAGCATTCTCTTAGTCTGCAAAAGATTTGCTTATGAAAAGTCAGAAAATTTGCAGCTGTGAACTGGAAATAAACATAAGGCTGAGATTGTGGTGATTAGTCATCGTAAATATTTATGATCAAAATGGTGGTAAAAATCTATGATATTTATATATTGATTGTACTCATGAATAGGATATCCCGAATTAATTTTTTTTTACTTTTTCTGGAATTCTAATACCCACTTGCATCACTTTATGCATAAGAGAAGCTTACCTAAGAGGTGCGCCTCGTCTTTGCTTGCCGTACTCTCATCAGTAACGAAGGTGTTGAGGAATTATGAATCTGGCAACGTCGCTAAGTTCGATGATTTTTTCGATTTCCGTAGTTGAAAAATTATAAGGCATTTGAAGCTGCGATCTCCTTGTTGGAAGAAGATGATATTTATTGATATTTCTTGATTGATGCCATGGTTTTTTGACAATGTTTATTATTTCCCGATGACAAATTATATTTGGGGTTTTAACCAGTAAAAAAATTCACTCTTTTATGATGATTATCATTAATCTGCTACGTTTTACCACTGATTTGCAGCATCTTCAGGCTTATGTGAACATAAAAATTAAATTTTCTCACCATGAATACAGATTAGTAATTCAAAAACTTAGAGAAAGAAGATAGTTAAAGAAGCTGTCAAACCTCATTTTTTACAAACGGCATGAAATTAACACAAACTCAAAATGCTTATCCTCGCTTCCTCATTTTATTCCACACATATTTTTCAATTCTACTAATATTTCTCGGTTTTTTACGCCTGATAAAAACTAAATTATTTATCTGACATCGGCAGATATCTAATGTATCGTATAAAATAACAATTTTGAAAAATTTAGAAAGCACTGACGTGAGATTGCTTTGGCCTTTTTGTTGAGCTACTTGCGAGTAAATATTCGAACAAATCTATAAGCACTCTGATCAGGTGAACAATAGTTTTTCCCCGTACTATGGGACAATGTGATGCAAAATATGAACGCCTAATGAATGAACAAACCCATATCTCAAATTAAAAATAACTACTCATAATTTTCCCCAAGTTTTGTTCAAAGCTGAATTCCTTTCTAAAAACTTACATCAGTGCTTTTCTAAATTTTGACAATGTATTTTGTTTCAGCCATCGAGATTGAATTCTATCTCTATGATTTCCAGTTATGAAAAATTTTGATTAATATTACACCAACTGACACTGATTAATGAGCCCGGCATTTGTCAATCGAATATTGATCTGTGATGGCCATCGCTCAGAGAAAATCACCGAGACTTCACCACCAAAGCTATGATTCTTTCATTCGTTCTCGTTGGTAGTACAAAATAAAAAATCTTGTTAAAAAATTCGGCTACAAGACAGTATTCTCCAATGAATATTTTTCACGTCTGACGGACCCAATATCAACGGATAACCAATCAAATTTTATGCGTATCATATGTGAAAAATACGTAGGAATGACAAACCGAAACTTCAAACAGAGGATTACGAATCACCGTAGTTTCATTCGAATCCAATTGAAAACGACAGCTCTAACTGATAATTGTCTAACATTAGGTCGCATAATAAATTTCGATAATGTGAAGATACTCTACAGGGAAGGAAACATTTTTGAAAGGGAAATTGCATAATCGTTTCAATTAAAAGAGACAAAGAACCTATTACTGAAGAATCAGATTTTTTTTGGCATTGAGTAAGATTTATAATATAGTTGAAAATCCTTGACAAAATACATAACTCTGCAATACACCTATGCATTGGATCCTACATAGCCTCCCCTTGCAAGATGATATGCAGAAGCTGGAATAATCACTGTATGATACTAGAAGATATCTGAGCTTAACTTATGCAACCTGATATAAATCGAATCCTCACGATCACATACATCGTCATGCCACTTCAGGAGAGATTCTCAACATTATATGAGAATAGACCCAGATGCAAGCAACCCTTTTATGGGAGAGTATTTAATTACCTTAAATCACAAAACATCAGCTCCAGAAGGAGCTGATGAGTTTAGAACATGCGTCCATCCATTCGATATAGATGAATTGGGGGCTGCAATTAAATCTATCAAATCTTGGAAGCAGCAGGTTTTGACGGAATTTATCCTGAATTCATCAAACATTTAGGGAAAAAGCTTGATCTTGATTATTGTCTTTCTATAACAATATTCTGAATTCAGGAAACTTTTCTTCGAAATTCCGTAAGGTAATAGATATTTTGAAACGAGGCATAAATCCATGTGATCCTAATAGTTATCGGCCAATCAGTTTATTGAGTGTGGCTTTCAAGATATTAGTAAATTTAATTCTTCTTAGAATTGAATCTTCTATACACAATGCTCTAAAGAATTTCTAGGGAGGTTTTAGGAAAAACAGGAATTGTTCAGATCAGATTTTCTGCCTTTCAACTTTCATAGGATGAGGCTTCAATTATAGGTTGAAGAAAGGCTGCTTTCATTGATTTATCTTCGGCATATGACGCTGTGTTGAAAGATGGATTAATTTTCAAACTCTATACCGATCTGAAGTGTGGGAAAATGGTGAGGTTACTAAAAAAATATGTTGTCTGATTGAAAGTTTCGTGTTTTTGTTGACAATAAGAGTAGCAATTTCAAAATATTGAGAAACGGTCTTCCACAAGGACCAGTTCTAGCTTCTTTACTTCTCAATTCATGTCTCAGTGACTTACCCACCACATTATCTCAGAAATTTGTTTATGCTGATGACATTTCTGTTACTTGTTTTGCCTGTTCTCAAGAAGAATGATCCTATGAATGTTTCCAACTATCGACCTACTTCGTTGTTGAGCGTATTCTCTAAAATTTTCGAGAGAATAGTTATGGATAGGATGATGAAATTTCTGAAGACTTACAATTAATTACTGCCAGTTAATACGGCTTTAGAGCAGGACGATCAACTGAGTCTGCTGTTCTGGATTTTGTACATACGATTCAGTTTTCGTTGGATAGAGGATTGAATGTTGCGGGATTATTTTTGGCGCTCTTGTTCACCTGAACAGAGTGCTTATCAATTTGCCCAAATGTCTGTGACTTTCGAATTTTTGGGCAAAAGTGGTATCAATCGTTTTGTTTGGACCTACTGATGAATAATCCGTGGTCAAAATCGATTCTGTCCGTCCGTCCGTCCGTTCCGTGAACACGATAACTCTCGAACGGATGAAGTTAGAGAGTTGAAACTTTCAGAATAGGTTTGAGGTATAAATATCTCGGCTAAGTTCGTTATTGGGCCAAATCCGTTGGATGGTTCAGTAGTAATGAGCATCTGAAATTTTGTTTCCTCAATAACTACTAGAATATCCATCCGATCGAGTTGATACTTGAAATGTTATTGAGGAGGCTGAAACGAAACGGCTTGCAAAATTTCGCAGAAATCGTCATGCTAGAAAATTTTTAAAAATTCACAAAAAAAAAAAATTTCAATACTCAATATCTCCTAGGACTTCATTTAGATTTAAATAAAAATCCGTATATATATTGAGGTTACAGATATCTTACTCATCCTCAAATTTCATTGTCGTAGCTTTCCCCCTTCTGAAGATATGATAATTTTTTTCATTTACTCAAGAGAAAAATAGAGATGTCATGAAGTCCGAGCTTTGTCATTGAAAGATTCGCCATCACAGATCGATATTCGTTTGACAACTTGCGGACCTAGTTATCAGTGTCAGTTGGCGTAATATCAATCAAAATTTTCATAGAATTCATAGAGGTAGAATTCGATGTCGATGACGTTGTCAAAATTCAGAAAAGCACAGACGTAATATTAATCAAAAAATTTTTTATCATAGAGAAAGAATTTGATGGCGTCAAAACTCAGAAAAGCAATGACGTAAGTTTTTAGGAGAAGCATAGAACAAAATTTGGTGAAAATTATGAGTAGTTATTTTCAAATTGAGATAAAGGTTTGTTTATTTATTAGGCTTTCATATTTGCATCACATTGTCCCATAGTACGGAAAAAGACTATTGTTCACCCGATCAGAGAGCTTATAGATTTGTTAAGGTTTGAATATTTACTAGCAAGTAGCTCAACAAGAGCGCCAAAGCAATCTGACCTCACGTCAGTGCTTTCTGAATTTTTTGATCTTACACTTGCATTTGATACCATTTCACCTCATTCTTTAGTGAGCAAATTGTACAATCTTGGATTTCGTGGAGTGTTCCTGGATTATATTAAACATTATGTGTCTGACAGACGATTACATGTGAGAGTTTCCTCTGACGAATATGTTGTAGATCTCGGTGCTCCTCAGGGATCAGAATTAGGTCCTCTCTTATTCATTCTCTTTATAAATGACCTCCTACACCATATAAAAACTATAATTATTATATTTGTAGATGACAGCTGAGAGTCTGGATGAACTCGTAGAATTATGTCAAACACTTTTGGTATCTTTCGCCAATTGCTGTAAGCTGAATGCTCTTGTTCTGAATTTAGATAAGACAAAAGTAGTCAAATTTGGTTTGAAGAAAGGAAATTATTCAGTTCTGAAACATGGTCATTATAACTTGATTTCTGAAGAGTCTACAAAGTTTCTGGGTATTTATATTGATGAGTGTCTGAGATGGTCCGAGCAGATATCACATGTCAGCAGGAAGCTTAGTTCTTCATATTATGCAATTCGTCGTATTAGAGATTCTCTTTCTCTCGCTGCTGTCCTGAATGTTTACTACAGCTTAGTTTTTAGCCACATGGAATAAACTGTTCTGCTCTGGTTCTTGTAGCACAAAACGCATCATTCGAATGATATTCCGTCTCAGTCCACTAACATCTTGTAAGACTGTATTTGTAAAACATTAGATTTTAACAGCTCCTTATATATATTCATACAAATGTCTCTTATTCATTAAAAAGAACGAAGCGTATACTCCTAAGCTTTCTAGCGCTCACAACTATAATACAAGGAATACTAGAACTTTTATTGTACCTAAACAGAGAACAACGAAATATGAGACATAAGAGTATTATTTTGTATAATCATCTTCCCGATTCAATTAAATCATTGAAGTTTTCTGCTTTTGGTAGGAAAATAAAATCTTTGCTTTCAAGTAATTATTAATATTATCATTATATTATTATTATATTAGGTTATTAGGTTATTAATGAATATCTTAATGATAAATGCATTCAATGATTTGTAATTTCAGTTCCTCTCTATGTTATGTATATTTTGACTTGTCCTATACACTGTATTGTGCCTGAATGGATTAACTATTATAACTATTCTAACTATTACTCTGAAGAAGATACCATCATCTGACTTGGAGATTCTGAAGAATTATTTTATTGAGTGGCGATTATTTCCAAATCCCAACAAATCAGAGGTATCTTGTTTCCATGTAAATAATCATGAGAAATATAGAAAATTAGCTGTAACTTTCAATGATGCTCATACCGAACATAATTTCTATCTACTTAGGAGTTAAATTAGATTCATCTCTCATTTACAAGGCTCATTTAGATAATCTGAGCCTGAAACTGAAAAATAGGAATAATATTCTTCAGAAATTAGCTGGATCATCTTAGGGTGCTGATGCTTCCACACTCTATGCTGGTTCATTGGTTTTGTTTAACATTGTTCCTTCCCATATTCGCAGTAGACTGCAGCTCTGAATTCTTGGAGCAAATATCATTCTCTCCTTAATTTATTTTCAATTATTTCATGCATTCCACAAAATAAAATTCCCACATTGAAGTTAAGTGAGCTATTCTGGTATAATATTTTCTTCAATATGAACATTAGCGATAAGGAATTATGGAAGATTGAGTGGACTTCTTATGAAATGTTCAATAAAGATCTCATTTCTGAAAATTTTTCTGGTCTTGATCTTCCAAAATAAATTTGGACAGTTCTCGATCCTTTGAGAATAGGTCATAGCCGTACCAATAGCATGCTATTCAGATGGTACTCAGTTTCAAGCGCAAGTTGTGAATGTGGATATGCAGAAGAAACAGTACCTTCTCTCATCAATAATTGTCCCCTACATTGTATGGTTTTAGGGCTATTCCTGATGTTTCCAATTCTTTCTCGGAATGGATTATAAATTTCAAACAAATTTGATACGTATTTTTTGTATTCTGTTCTTTTTTCTGCTTTTGTCTTTTTATTTTCAGATTAGATGTGGACAACTTGAAGATGCCTCTGTGTTTATTGATAGGAGACCACTCTTGAAGAAAGAAGTCCCTCAAATATAATTAAGCTTATTTTTGTACACACAAAACTTATGTGGGTGTTTCTTTTACCGGGTTTTTTTCCTAGGCTTTCATGTCATACGCCGAATTGTATGGCACCCCTTCACCAATCTCTGCTAACATTTGTTTAGTAAGCCAAAAGTTCAGAAGATTATATATACTAAACATCGCCTTGCCAGAGTATGTTGATGCACCATAACGGTATCCACCCCCTCGGGCGATCAATTTGCCGAAGTTTAAGAACTTTCGACTAACTTTGAGTTTTCGTTAATTCGTACTCCTTTTTGCTCTTGAAATAATAGATTTCGATATTTGCCACGATAAAACTGTATCAGGCTGGAGATCTAGCTTGGTTATCGTATTTACGTCCAATCACCAACCGTCCTTTGTGACCATATATCTGAAAGAAAAGGAGCGCAACTGCTCCCAACTTGTCCTCAGTTCTATTCTGAGATTTTCTTTCATACTCTTTCAAAATTCGGAGGTCCCTGAGAATTGAACACTCAACTAATGCTGCAAATGTAATAACAGTCAAAGCTGTCAAATCTCAGTGCTCATTAATGTTGTTTGAAGCAAGTTCCACATAACATGACCTAATCTATTTTGAACTGAAGGGAGCAGATCTTATGATGGAATCTCGTATGTACGGACATATATTATATTCCATATTAACCTCACATGTACCATTCAACATCTCCGTTAATTTGTCCTCAGAACAATAACCCTTTTCATCATGTCAGCATACTCTATAGCAAGGTATCTATTGGCATTCAAGACAAATACCAATTAGCATATCACGTTGATCACCGTATGCCTGTGATTGTTGACTCTAAGCTAAATTAAGATTCATTATGGAAAAGAGCCGAGTATTGTATTTTACGTCTTACATCCTACAGTCTTCGTTTGATGTTAAAAATATACGGTTGTTATATTGAACAATAATTGCTGATGTATTGCCGCGTGTACTGAGGAAATCGATTTCATTTTCTGCTCAGAAATAGTGTCGTGAGCTTTTGATAACTTTGGAATATGTTTCAATAAGGTACTAATAATTTGATGTTTTTTGACAGTCAGTAGTTCTGTTTGATGCATGATATATTTCATTTAACATCATAGAATTATTGGCTGTCTTTACTTATTGGTATTTCATAACATAGGGATACGTACGTCATTATTCCTCAGATCAAGTTGCAGTGTCAAAAAAAGGATTGAATGGTCCCAGTTATGAAAAGAATGAGTGAAATGAATTCATTTTCATGGTTCGGAAAATACGAGCATCGAAAAAAAGAAAAACTTTCCAGAATTCCTTGATTTATTAATTCATTAATTTCTATATACAGGGTGAGTCTTTGACCACTGCGTTAATTTTAACCATAGATTCTTGACGTCAAAAGAAACATTTTCTTCCTATAACATTTTTCCAATTTGGCCCCGTTCAAAAGATATAGGGTGTTGAAATTTCATAAAAATTGCATTTTCACCTGTAATATTCAAACGACAATATCAATTGAAATGATCTCCTGTAGAAGGTTTTTGATAACAGTCATGCATATTTTGGCATCGTTAGATTCATTCCATTTATTGTGGGTTTCTCACTACTACTCTACAGATTGGTTAAATTGCATGAAAAACAAATATCGTTGAACTAAAGGTCCGTATCTTGTACTTCCTGGAATCATTAGTCTTTTTTGCAGATAAAATCATTCCTCATCTTTCCTCCTAAATTGCACCATTCTTGAGATATTTGAAGTTGAAAGGAATTAAATCGATATAATTTTGTCCAAATTTTCTGATTTTCCCAAATCCAACTCTGTGCTGAAATTATTCAATAACAAGATTTGTTCAATGTTGCCATATTTTATGTCTATATTAAATATTTCTTCAAAAGGATGGGGAAATCTCTTCCCTCTATGGTTCCACCACTAAAAACTAATTGATGAAATTAACCACTGAACAATTTTTGTCTTACATTCACCACAAAATCTAAATTGCCATTTGCTGTATTCATTGTTAGTGATGTCTAGCACCTTGTTTAATATTTAATCCAGAATAATATTCCATAATAAATAAAGAAAAAGTTTTCCATCGCTCTTCGGTATATTTTGACCTTTGAAATAGGTGAAGTATTTTCTGTCAGGACCTGTTAAATTGAAGACTTGTCTTTATGAAGAGCTGGTTTTTTATAGCTTCAGGCTTTCAGGGTTCATCAAATTATATCTATTCTAACATAGGAATGCTGCAAATTGAGCTCATATGAGTTTTAAAAACTTCGAACCCAGTCTCCTAGATTTGTTTTATACCTTTATTATCTTTATTTCATACACCGATTCAACCTTGTTCACAAACTTAAGAGATAATAGAATTTGACTTAGTTTTAATATTTCTGAATGTTTGTTATGATGCATGGTTAATTAAAATTCAATCAATATTGAAACTGGAAGATATAAGCTCATAAACAAGAAAGATTAGAATAGAATGCAATTTCTGACCATAATCATTTCATACTGAATTGAATAATTTAAAACTATCGATATTATCCCTAAAAATCTTTCCACTTTTTTTTTGAAGATACAAATAACTTTTGACAGTTTCAAACAGAATCAAAACAACAAGGAACCACAGAATACTTTTTTATTTGGAACTACCCACCACAGAGACGTTATAATATTTTAATGTGATAATAATTTACTCTAATTATTCTGAGGAAAATTATAACTAAAGATCAATAATAGTTACAGATATTATCTTTCATTTAAAAACATTGCAAATATTAATTTTTTCTCTCCTAGGTTCGGTGATAAATTAATATTCTATGGTAAGGTATTAAAATTTGACATAATCTATGAATAACCATTTTTCAATATTTATGTTCTTGTTTACGTTATTTACTCTGATTATAAAAATCAGTAATTATAGTCTAAACAGAATAGATTCATATTAATGATTTAACAAAAAATTTTTATCAAAGAACACCTAGTTGATTTTTCAAAATCAAATTTAGGTATTTCTTCAAGAAAGTATAATTGCACACCTAAATCTGGAAATACTTGTAATCTATCCAAAATTAACGCAGTGGTCAAAGACTCACCCTATGAACAGTATTCGGTAACATAAGATCACAATAATTACAATTCATAGAATATTTTATTACCCTATTGGGATGTCGTCAATATAGAGGATATCTTAGATTCAATAATAACTTCAATTACCTTAAAAACGACTCGGGCTACTGATTTCTGATTCTATGGGTGAAAAAATTTGATTTAAAACGTAAATACTGACATACAGACACATAATGATAATAATAATAATCAAATGCAAATGTTTCAAATAGTGAAACAAATTGCATGTATTTTGCTACTGCTATAATTTTTTCGAAATTCAATCTATTTGAAAGATTTTCACGAAATCGAATTTTGATTAATTTAATCATCGAGAACTCGTGTGTTCCAACAGTACTTTCTAAAGTAAGATCAAAATGACTGGACTCGTATCGTGAAGTTTTTTAACGCCTGAGTGCTATATGTTTAGGAAGTTCATCGAATAATCTAATTGTCATTTATGAGTTAATGAGAGCCCTCAAAGAGGGGTAATTTTTGCTTGGATCACCTCTCGTATTGACAACATGAAAGACCAGTTATATCAAAATTGCTCTTATAGAAAAAAAAAACTCCAATAATTGGGGTGAGTCTTTGATTGGTACATTAATTTTAGCCATAGATTCTTGTGAATTTTTTTTTCAAATGTTTTAATTTGGGTACGTACAAAAGATACTGGGTATTGGGATTTCATTGAAAAACAATTTCGATTATATCTTCGTATTGGCCAATCCAAATGAATTAATATTCTGTCAATAAAAATCACTCTTCAGATTAAACACACTAGCTTTATTCTCTAAGCCTTAGAGTTCAAGGTTGCACCAACAGCTCGTAAAATCTTCAAAACGTGCTATAAAATAGGCAGATTCAGAAGACGTTCGATCTTGTTTTATGAGTGTCATATCTGTACACTGTTTATTGAGTATATGGTCCTAACTATACTGAAAATACAGCAATAGTGTACGAGCCCTATCAGAGCTTTTCAGTATAATAAGAAAAATCATCGTGAAGACTCTGAATTGATACGTTTAATCATAAACCGTATATTCTGTGATTCTTTCTTGACTAGTTGAAACTCGTTCCGAAATCTGTATCTACAGGAACCATGTTATAAACCCAGGAAATCAGAATGAAGCAAATTAATTAGTTTATAGTAGGCAATAAATTTTAGAACAGGATTTTACATTTGACTACGCATGATCAAATACTGTCTGCAAAGCTACAGTAATATTATTCATTGGTTGATGTGCCTATGTGCCCCAGATGAAGGAACACGGAGGAGCATTGGTTCTTCATATGGTAGAATGAAATGCTTCTTTGTTCTTCGAAATAATAGGAATCCTGCTGAGGAAATCAGTTATTTCTTCAGAATAATTTATTTGCAATTTTTAGTTCGACTTGTTAGTTTTTTATTTTGCTCAATAGGTATTTCCCATTTCATTGAAAACTGGTCGTTCATCAATATGATCTCAGAACTTCCCTATGAGAATATCAAGATGAAGGAGTCCTTCTGATAACATTAATTATGTCGTTCAATAACAGAACACAGTATTTCAGCCTCCATCTTGGGAGTTGAATGAGCTGGAAACAATATACATAATTAAGCTCACTGCAGGTATTTTGTCCCTATTGGGAATTCTATTGATTCCCTCTTCTTGGCAAGAGCTGTATCAGGGCGGCAAAATCGAGTGGTTGCTTGACATCGAGGAAGTTTCTCCCTGAAATGTTTTTTCAAAAATTTAATTTCACGAAATGACGTATTTTGAAAAATGTAGTAGTAAATCAATGACGTGAGGTTGGTAGTTTTTGCACCCCTGATCTAGTCTTTTTCGTACTCTAGAAAAGTGGGATATTGATTTATTCGCCACAACGAATAAACAAACCTATATCACAAATCAAAAATAACCACTTATGGGTTTCATTCAGTGTTGTTCGAATCTTGAAATTCCCTTAAATTCAGAATTATCCAGAGAAAGGTATATCTTTCTTATCGAAAATCATATAACATAAACTGCTATTTTTCCTTTTCCGTTAACTCTGGTCCTTCAAAATGACTTTTATAACAAATTCCGAGTAATAAAAAAAAAAGATGATTTTTCTGAATCAAACATTATGAATTCTGTACTGACATAAAAAAGGCTTCGAGTCTCGAGTTCTAAGCACCGATTTCGACAGAAGGCTCCGGATTACCGAGCACGTTTGCAAAAGTAATTGAATATTTCGAGCACTAAGCACTAAGCACTTTAGTGGGAACTATTTTATGTAATGTTGTTTGATTGAAATGAGAACTCTTTAGCTTCATCGACATATCTAAAATTATGATTTCGAGACTGGGAAAAACTCAAAAGCCATTTTATTTGTTTTGTGAAACGCATGCATTCAATTTACATTCTGGTACTAGTTAATCTCATTCGTCGATCTGAATCTGAATTGCTGTTCCTAATCAATGCATAAAGTTGAATTAATAATCGAGGACCAATTATTTTATAAGCGAGAACACATTACTGAAAAAATGTGGAAAGCACTGACGTGAGATCAGGAGCTTTTACGCGCTTGTTCTAAAGTCTTTCCTCAGACTTGAAAATTTGAAAGGATATTTAGAAAAAAATTAAATACTGAAGGCTGCAAGATATTTCTGGTACTGGCGCATGTGATTTTAGCACATAATATATCTAGTCAAACCTGAATATTCAGGCAACACAGAAACCAAAATTTCAGGAAATCTCAATTTTTTCAGTACTCATTAATTTTTTCGATTCAATGGAATTTTTTAGGTCATACTTTCGAAACACAATGCAATTCAAAGGTCTATAGTTTAAGAAATCTTTTATGATTTCGATTTCTTTTCACCAGTGAAAACGATAAGATGAAATTTATCAAACAAATATCTAATTAAAAAATAAACGATAAAATGAGCCCTGAGAACGAAACACTCTAAAAATGACCCGAAAAGTTCAATCGGATAAGAAATAATCACTGCATAAAATTGAGTTTTCTGAAATTTTAGTTTCCATGTTGTCTGAATATTCAGGTTTGACAAGGTTTACTGTGTGCTAAAATCGCATGCCCAAGTACGAAAAAACACCTTGCTGTCTTCAGCATGTTATTTTCTTCCCAAATATTCTATCACATCCAAAAAAAATTTAATATACAGGTTGTTTTTTTATTGAGTTCAATTTACCCATTTTTACTAGGCGGGACCTGAAAAATATTCAACTACTATGTCCGCATGAAGAAGTTGATGACAAGAATAAACGTACAGAATATCATGAGAATATATAGGGCGGATTCGAAAGTTAAGGGTCATAAAATTGAGATTTTTAAAATTCTGGTTACAGTGTTGTATGACTATTCAGGTTTTACTTAATTTATTGTGTGCTAAAATCTCATGCGCAAGAATGAAAAAAATACCTTGCTCCTTTTAGTTTTTCATCCTTTTTCGAATATCCTATGAAATTCAAGGAATTTTGATATAGATGGTGTTTTTCAAGGTTGAATTTTTCCCAAGCCGGTCCTGAAAGAAAATTTATTCCTAATATCGGTGTGAAGAAGTTGTTGAAGAGAATAAACGTACCAAACATAATGAAAATATTTAAGGTGGTTCGAAAGTTATGGGTAATTGAAAAAGATGACAAAATTAATAAAACAGTCTGACCTTGAATATGAAGAGAGATAGACCCTAAAAGTAAGTGCTATTCTGAATCAGCTCGGTGTCCTCTAACTACCTTTAGCTTTTGTTCATTTACCAATGAATCACCTTGTATAATACTTGTAGTTTTGAAAGACTAATGTGAACTATGAGCTACAAACATTTTACACAATTATTCTTGTCAATATTTGGATGGAGCATATAAGTGAAAAATCTGAAAATGCTGCAAAGCAGTCTCAATGCGTTTGTTCTATAAGTGATGCGATATAAACATGCATTTATACGAACACAATTTAGCCCTTAAACAACTTCAGACTCATGAAGTGTCATCAATGGAAACATAAATTATTGAAAAATAAGCATTTGACCTACAATGCACAAAACACATTTTGATGAATACCATATAATTTCGTCCAGAAATCGTTATGAAATCAAATGTAGCTGGTAATCAGATTGTTTATAGAAATTTTCCTATTTTGGATCCCTTTTTTGTGATGAGACACGAAGGCTTATAGTAACAAGGAATGAGAATTCAAAATTTCCAATCTATTCGCTTTCGGTTCCATAAAATTATAATATATTTTCAGGATTGATGAAATTTAATTATATTCAGGAAATCAACAACGTCCATAGAAACATCATAGATATCTGACGAATATCTTATAAAGAATCAGTTCTAATAAAAGAAGATTTTTTTGGGAATTTTTAATAAATTTTCTAGAGTGGCGATTATCTCGAAATTTGGAAAACCATTTAATTTAACATCATTAAAACACCTTCTAAATTATAAATTGATCAGATGAATATTCTAGGCGAAAATCAAATTTTGAATGCTAATAACTAACGATGGATTTGGCCCAATAACGAACTTGACCGAGATATTTGAACGATCAACCTATTCTGAAAAATGAAAACTTTAGGTCATCTCCTTCGGAAGATAGAGAGTATACGATCGGAGGGCCGGCCAGCCTGACCTACTTAAATTTGACCAAGGTTTCTCCATCAAGAAGTCGAACCCAATGGATTGAAACCATTTTCGGCTCGATATTCGGAAATTACAGACATTTGGACAGAACGATAGCCCGCCTGTTCCACTAGTAACAAGCGCGCAAAAACAAAAAATTTTCTGGCCTTCATAACCATAAAGTCAAATCAATGGTGACTGAAGAAATACTGAATATTAATTCAAAACTATCATATTATCTTTGCGCACATAAAAAAATCAAATACCGTACCTGCATATATTGACCCTACTTCAAGAATTCGGAAAGGCTTAGTGCTTAGCGGATTACTAAGCACTAAGATTTTCGCGAGAGTGCTCCCAAAAACAAGCACTAAGCACTAGCCTTTGAAAAGTGCTCGCGAGCACAGTGCTCGGAAGCACTAAAGTGCTTAGAGTGCTTTCACGAGCACTAAGCACAATGCTTTGGCACAGCTCTGCTGGACATTTATAGTCTAGCCTAGTTCAAAATCGTCTTAAAAGTGTTGAAGCTTCTAAAAAAAGGTTCGATAATTCATTCGATTCGGAGTGACGTCTAGAAAAAATATTTTTAAAGGTTTTTAAGCACGTAAGAAATTGCGATTGTTTTAAACAAAATAAGATAAACAGAAAAAAAAAAAATAAAATAATGATATTTGAGGAATGTAAAAAGAAAATTATGAAAGAGGAGGAAATTTTCGATGAAAAAGTCTCAACTCCCGGAACTCTTACTCCCTTATTTATAATTTTGTTTTAACGCTGAAAATAAGGCTTCGCGCGGTCATTACGGCATAGGCGCCGTCTAAAAACCCGATGTATCACCTTAAATAATTTTTTGATGATATTGTATATCATTTTAAAAATTTGAATAAATAATGGTGTGTAGTTTAGCACTCGAAGGAAAAAGTCCTAGACGAAATCGAAAGTTTTTATCAATTCTTCAACAAATTAGACTATTGGTAATTAACGAAAATTTTTTCAATTCCGTGACCTTCATAAATTTCGACATGAAATTGAAATAATTGGTCCACAAATTTTTCGCTTTGTGGAGCTCTTATCAAATAGGTTCTTGATATATCCATTCAAAAAAAATTTATCAAAGTTCATCATTTTAATTATGATATTTCCTGACTGAGAAAAAATGAAATTTCCAAAAAATTTTTTTGGAATATCTTATCGTTATTGATTTTTAATCTCATATAGTTCCTAATCAACATGGAGAAAAAAATTAACGTTGTTTATACAGGGTGAGTCTTTGACCACTGCGTTAATTTTAACCGTAGGTTCTTGAGATCAAAAGAAACACTTTTTCCATTACGGTTTCTCCATATTCAGCTGCGTTAAAAAGTTATAAGTATTTTAAGTTTTCACATTGGGCAAAAACCCCTCTGTAGTCCAGTTTAGTTTGAATGAAAAATACCTTCCACAGTTTCCACTAATGAATCTGAATTGTTCAAAAACATTATTTTTCCTCTAAAAAATTATTTACTCACTCATGTTTCATCCGATGGGGTCCATCCATATCCAGAAGGACGATACAAAATACTAATTTTTTGGTAAAAAAAATTCAACACCATAAACATAGATTTTTGTTGTTCTACTATAATTTTTTTCTACTTCAAGATTATAAACCGTCCCTTTCTAGTGGGAAATTCCAAAAAAACCTCAGAATTATCGGATGTTATCATCATACATTTGTAATTTTCTTCTTAAAATTTCCAAATCATGAAAACCATAATTTCTATGAAAACTTCCAAGGCAAGTGGTTGTCACTTTGCTTTTTTTTTTCACTCAAAGCCAGAAAAAATCATCTACGATTTTCCAAACACTGATATTACCGAAGTTTCTTATCCTTGACAGAGACCAGTGAACAGTTCTATGAGGTCCCTTGATATCATACTGTTAAAAATATGGCAATCTTTTTCGAAATCTTCAACAACAATGAATGATGTCACTACTAATAATTATTTTAAAGTGATGTTACTTTGCTTGATGATTGTTTTCTGTACTGAATCCCAATAACAATTTACTTGGGTAGATTACAAGTATTCCCAGATTTAGATGTGCAATTATTCTTGCTAGAAAATATGTTTGTTAAATTCTGTTTAGAATATAATTAATTACTGAACATGCGTAAATTTTTAGATTTTATAATCAGAGTATCTGTTTCAATCATGTAAACAAAAACATAAATATTGAATAAAGGTTATTCATAGATTATGTCAAATTTTAATACCTTACCATAGAATATCAA
Source organism: Micraspis discolor (assembly GCA_030674115.1). Taxonomy (NCBI): domain Eukaryota; kingdom Metazoa; phylum Arthropoda; class Insecta; order Coleoptera; family Coccinellidae; genus Micraspis; species Micraspis discolor. Next base: position 69,327 of record JARTUT010000519.1, on the reverse strand, counting down.
TTAATTAACGAACCCCAGGAGATAATAAAATTAATAATTGCAGAGTTTTTTAAATGAAAGATAATATCTGTAACCATTATTGATCTTTAGGTATAATTTTTCTCAGAATGACGAGAGTGCATTATTATCACATTAAAATGTTATAGCGTCTCTGTGGTGGGTAGTTTCCAATAAAATAGTGTTCTGTGGTTCCCTGTTGTTTTGATTCTGTTTGAAACAGTTATTTGTATCTTCAAGAAAAAAGTGGAAAATATTCTAGGGATAATTTTGATAGTTTGAAATAATTCAATTCAGTATGAAATGATTATGGTCAGACAATGCATTCTATTTCAATCTTTCTTGTTTATGAGCCTATAGCTTCCAGTTCCAATATTGATAGAATTTTAATTAATCATGCATCATAACAAACATTCAGAAATATTAAAATCCAGTCAAATTCTATTATCTCCTAAGTTTGTGAACCAGGTTGAATCGATGTATGAAATAAAGATGTGAAAAAAGATCTTTAAAGCCACAAAACAAATCTAGGAGACTGGGTTCGAAGTTTTTAAAACTCTTATGAGCTCAATTTGAAGCATTCCTATGTTAAAATAAATATAATTTGATGAACCGTGAAAGTCTGAAGCTATAAAGAACCAGTCTTCAATTCAACAGGTCCTGACAGAAAATATATTATCTATTTCAACGGTCATCATGAAAATATACCGAAGTACCTATGTGAGTGATGGAAATCTTTTTCTCTATTTATTATAGAATATGACTCTGGATTCAATATAAAACAAGGTGCTAGACATCATTAATAATGAATACAGCAAATGGCAATTTAGATTTTGTAGTGAATGTAAGACAAAAATTGTTCAGTGGTTAATTTCATCTATAATGTTTAGTGGTGGAACCATAGACTGGAGAAATTTCCTCAACCTTGTAGAAATATTTAATAAAGACATAAAATATGGCAACATTGAACAAATCTGATAATTGAATCATTTCAGCACAGAGCTGGATTTGGGAAAATCAGAAAATTTGGACAAAATTATATCCTTTCAACTTCAAATATCTCAAGAACTGTGCAATTTAGGAGAAAAGATGAAGAATGATTTTATCTGCGAAAAAGACTAATGATTCCATGAAGTACAAGATACAGACCTTTAGTTCAAGTGATATTTGTTTTTCATGCAATTTAACCAATCTGTAGAGTAGTAGTGAGAAACCCACAAGAAATGGAATAAATCTGATGATGCCAAAATATGCATGACTGTTATCAAAAACTTTCTACAAGAGATTATTTCAATTGATATTGTCGTTTGAATATTACAGGTGAAAATGCAATTTTTTTATGATATTTCAACACCCTATATCTTTTGAACGGGGCCAAATTTCGAAAAATGTTATAGAAAGAAAATGTTTCTTTTTACGTCAAGAATCTATGGTTAAAATTAACGAAGTGGTCAAAGACTCACCCTGTATATTGCTCATAAAAATTTACTATTTTGGGATTTTCAAATTTTTTTTTTACCATCTTATAATATGATGAAATAATGATTGACAAAAAAAATTTGTTTATTATTTTTTTATAATCGAATTTTTCTATATTTCAATTGATTAAATATCTAATCAAGAAATTATTTCATTCCTGAAAATCTTCATTAAACCATTTGATTAGTTTATTGACAAAAACATTTATAAATTATTTCATTGTATATTAACTGAACAATTTGTTATAAGCATTCAATTTCAACCGTTATTTTTTTTCGAAAACTTCGAAAAATTACAGAAACAACCATATATAAAAATGTATAGAAACCAATTACTTTGTTTTATTTTAGCATTTTTGAATATTATATTGTAATATAATTTCAGTCGAGTTTTAAATTGTTATAATTTTGAAACTATGAGATACGGGGGAGGACTTTTTTATAAAAGATTTATTTTTATTTGAAATGAATCCAAAGCCGATTTGGCTAGTATTATTTATCAGTTGTTATAAGCGTATTTTTTAAAAATTTTAAAAGTTTTTTTTATTTTTGGAAATCAAATAGCTTGTATATTTTTAAATAATATAAATGAAGCTACGGACCCGAGAACATTTTTGTTTTATAATAGAATACGAATAGACGTTAAAAATATAGTAATATATATTTTTGTTTAAACAATATGCTGAATACTACATAATTATCAATAATAGAACTCCGGGAGTTCAGACTTTCTCATCGGAAATTTCCTCCATACACTGCCAATCTCTCAATTTTTCTCTATTTTCTGGAGATTTCTCGATTTTTAAAGAATGAAATTTCGGCATTTACTGATAGTTTAGTCATTATTGCCTGTCGCATTCGACTCGTTAAAGGATTACTAACCAGTTGACTACATTTCGACGTTTAAGGTCACATTTCGTGGAGCTAGAAAATTGTCAAAAAACTTGATCAATTTCATAAGAGATAGAAAAAAAATACTTCAGATATGAAGGTGAGTTATAATTCATATCTTTCTAGTAAATTATAGATTATCACACACTTGTGTGATATCTGATGGTTTACTTGCCTAAAATGGAATCAGTATATATAAAAAATTATATAAATCTATTCAACTTGAAAAAAAAGCGAATAATTCCTCTCAATATAACATACAAAATTATCAAAATGTATTCCTTCGTTCGTGAAAGTCATTTCCTCCTTCAAGTTTCTGGTGATACGTGAAAAAATTTGAGTTCCAGGTCGTCATTCCATTCAGGACACACTGTCAAGGAAAATGTGAAAATGGCGGAAATGAAGGTAAATGTTATTCCTGTCACGTACAAGAGTTTAATGAAGTATTCTCGTAGCTGGCGATAATTTCGGCGCAAAACTTTCCAGTTCGAAGGTATTGGGATCTGCCTCCTAATTCGGACTAGCACTTGAATGCCTGATAAATGCTAATTTCAAGGCCTGCTCAGGAGGCACTTCTTGAAGATTTTGCTATCGGTTTTACTCCATCGTTGCCATGTTAAGTGTTAGTCAAATTCGATAATTTCACTATTGTCCCAAAAAATTGTATCACTCAATAGTTTGTCAAAATGATGATGCTCTGGAGATCCAATTTAGCAGCAGATGATTTCTTCGTGATTTGCACTAGAATGCGAAAGGTAATTCTAATATCAAGAACATAATTAAAAGAATTCATCTAGCTGAAAATGGTGTCAATCGATTAAGTTCGACTTCCTGATGAAGAATTCGTGGTTAAACTTGGGTATGTCTGCCTGGCTGATCGTATCCTTCTGTCTCTCAAGACTGCAGCTTTTATATTTTCAAAACAGGTTATATTGGTTAATTGTCCAGATACGTCAAAAATTTTAAGCCCCTCTGAGACTTGGTTTCCTCAATAACTTCTTGAATATCCATTCTGTCGATATGAATCTTGAAAATAGCTCCAAAAAGGTTGAAGAAAAGGAAGTTTTGTGGAAACTTTTAGTCTAGAAAATGTTTCAAAATTCCGATTTTTTTTCAATATTCGAATATTAATCTTCTTTCTGGACAGGATAGGATCCAATAAAAAGAGCAATTTTCTCAATTCGTTTTCAAATTTCAAATCGTTCAACATCGCATATATTGTAAACGCTGTATTTTAGGAAGATAAATGTGGAATACTGAATCCTTCTGAAATATTCATGCATGCAAAAAATGCTAGGAAGTGTTTCGTAACTGCCTATTTTATAGCAAGTTTTGACGATTTCACGAGTTGGTGATGCATTAACTCTAGACTAAGTACGTATATTGTGAATAGTGTGTAACGGGCGAATTTCCCGATCGCGATTACTTCGAAGTCTCTGCTGAAATTTAGATGGAGGCCTGCATGGTACGATCTCTGGGTTTCTGTGTGGCGCGCATGATTAAGAAGTGGGGTTGACTTCGATCGATCTTCTTTGTTTCTGCATTATTTCTCGTGTTAAAATGTTGGAAAGTTAATGTGTCTATCTTGTGTAATGATCTTTGTCGAATTGAAATTGAGTTTCAAATAGGGAGTTCGTCGTGGTGAACCTTCCAGAGCTAAAAATTTACCTAAAAACTGGACCAAGATTGCTGGAGTTGAGAATTTACCGAAGAATCGATCAAATTTGCCGGCACTGAAATTTACCTAAGAACTGAACCAAATTTACCGGAGTTGGAAATTTCTCGACGAATCAAACTAATTTGCCGGAGCTGAAAATTTATCTAAGAACTGAACCAAATTTGTCGGAGTTGAAAATTTACCGAAGAATTAAACAAATTGGCCGGAGCTGAAAATTTACCTGAGAACTGAACTAAATTTGCCGGAATTGAAAATTTACCAAACAACTGAACAAAATCTGCCGGAGTTAGAATACTACAGAATTTGACATACCTTGCAGAGGCTGAACAAATTTGCCGAAGTTGAATTTTACGATTTTTTACAAATGTTTTCCTGAGGACTGAAGAACTGAGAGAAGAAATAGATATTGTTGGGAAGTTTGTCTACAGGGTGGAAGACTTAAGACCCACTTTCGATACCAGACTCATCCCGAACACCCAGGATGGTTGTTTAGTCCTGATATCACATGAGTTTGGACTCAAGACAGACAAGATGAGTTCCAGCAACAATTTTAGATATCACCCGTTGATTTTTTTAGTCAGAAAATAATCATTTTCACTTGCAACTTTCGGTTTGGATAATTAAACATTTGTACAAACTGTAAATATACTAGAGTATTTGTAAAAGAGTGGAATAAATTTCGATTGTTCGAGTATTCACTATCATTGACTGGGGTGGAAGCATCTATTTAAACTCTCTGAAGGTAAATGTGAGATGATTTTGTGCTCTCGCTAGCCGGAACAATTTCAAAATGAATCAAATTAAATAAATATAATTTTCAACCGTTACTATTTGTGTCCTATTTGTTTAGAACTTTCTGCAAAATTTTAATTCGTTCAGATTATACATTAAGAAGATAAGCAAAAAACAATTTATTTGATGAAATATGAATACCGAATCTCTTTCGAATGGAACCGAATTTCAAAAAAATAGTAAAGATAAAGGTATGTTCTTTGATCACAGAAATCTATTGTATAAATTATTGAATTAGCAAAAGACTCACCCTGTATATACTTGAAAGATCGAGAATTTCAATGATTATCGATTATTCCATCCAGATCTTATTTGAAAATTTTCGGTTCTAATTGGTCAGTTTATTAGTGAATTATTGATAAAACTAGGTATCTGTGCGGTTGATTAGGTATATACAGGGTGAGTCTTTGACCACTGCGTTAATTTTAACCATAGATTCTTGACGTCAAAAGAAACATTTTCTTCCTATAACATTTTTCCAAATTTGGCCCCATTCAAAAGATATAGGGTGTTGAAATTTCATAAAAAAATTGCATTTTTACCTGTAATATTGAAACGACAATATCAATTGAAATGATCTCTTGTAGAAGGTTTTTGAAAACACTCGTGCATATTTTGGCATCAATAGATTTATTCTACTTCTTGTGGGTTTCTCACTACTACTCTACAGATTGGTTAAATTGCATGAAAAACAAATATCGCTTGAACTAAAGGTCCGTATCTCGTACTTCCTGGAATCATTAGTCTTTTTTGCATATAAAATCGTTCCTCATCTTCTCTCCTAAATTGCACCATTCTTGAGATATTTGAATTTGAAAGGAATTGAATCGATATAATTTTGTCCAAATTTTCTGATTTTCCCAAATCCAACTCTGTGCTGAAATGATTCAATAATCTGATTTGTTCAATGTTGCCATATTTTATGTCTTTATTAAATATTTCTACAAAGAGTTGGGGAAATCTCTCCAGTCTATGGTTCCACCACTAAACACTATTGATGAAATTAACCACTGAACAATTTTTGTCTTACATTCACCACAAAATCTAAATTTCCATTTGCTGTATTCATTATTAATGATGTCTAGCACCTTGTTTAATATTTAATCAAGAATAATATTCCATAATAAATAGAGAAAAGGTTTTCCATCACTCTTCGGTACTTCGGTATAATTTGACCGTTGAGATAGGTAAAGTATTTTCTGTCAGGTCCTGATAAATTGAAGACTTGTCTTTATGAAGAGCTGATTTTTTATAGCTTCATACTTTCAGGGTTCATCAAATTATATCTATTCTAACATAGGAATGATGCAAATTGAGCTCATATGAGTTTCAAAAACTTCGAACCCAGTCTCCTAGATTTGTTTTATACCTTTATTATCTTTATTTCATACACCGATTCAACCTTGTTCACAAACTTAGGAGATAATAGAATTTGACTTAGTTTTAATATTTCTGAATGTTTGTTATGATGCATGGTTAATTAAAATTCAATCAATATTGAAACTGGAAGCTATAAGCTCGTAAACAAGAAAGATTAGAATAGAATGCATTTTCTGACCATAATCATTTCATACTGAATTGAATAATTTAAAACTATCGATATTATCCTTCCAATATTTTCCACATTTTTTTGAAAGAAAGCTACAAATAACTGTTGATAGCAGAGACAAGTTGTCTGTGGTTGACAGTTTCAAACAGAATCAAAACAACAAGGAACCACAGAACACTTTTTTATTGGGAACTACCCACTACAGAGACGTTATAATATTTTAATGTGATAATAATTCACTCTAATTATTCTGAGGAAAATTATAACTAAAGATCAATAATAGTTACAGATATTATCTTTCATTTAAAAAAACATAGCAAATATTAATTTTTTCTCTCCTGGGATTCGGTAATAAATTAATATTCTATGATAAGGTATTAAAATTTGACATAATCTATGAATAACCATTATTCAATATTTATGTTCTTTTTTACGTAATTAAAACAGATACTCTGATTATAAAGATCAGTAATCAGTAATTATAGTCTAAACAGAATAGATTCATATTAATGATTTAACAAAAAATTTTTTGTTAAAGAACACCTAGTTGATTTTTCAAAATCAAATTTAGGTATTTCTTCAAGAAAGTATAATTGCACACCTAAATCTGGAAATACTTGTAATCTATCCAAGTAAATTGTTATTGGGATTCAGTACAGAAAATAATCATCAAGCAAAGTAACATCACTTTAAATGATTATTCGTAGTGACATCATTCATTGTTGTTGAAGATTTCGAAAAAGATTTTCATATTTTTAACAGTATGATATCAAGAGTCCTCATAGACCTGTTCACTGGTCTCTGTCAAGGAGAAGAAACTTCGGAAATATCAGTGTTTGGAAAATCATAGATGATTTTTTCTGGCTTTGAGTGAAAAAAAAAGCACAGTGACAACCTCTTGCCTTGGAAGTTTTCATACAAATGATGGATTTCATGATTTGGAAATTTTAAGAAGAAAATTACAAATGTATGATGATAACACCCAATAATTCTGAGGTTTTTTTGGAATAGGTCACTATAAAGGGATGGTTTATAATCTTGAAGTAGAAAGAAAATATAGTAGAACAACAAAAATCTATGTTTATGGTGTTGAATTTTTTTACCAGAAAATTAGTATTTTGTATCTTATTTCTGGATATGGACCTCATCGGATGAAACATGAGTGAGTGAATCATTTCTTAGAGGGAAAATAATGTTTTTAAACAATTGAGATTCAATAGTGGATGCCGTGGAAGGTATTTTTCATTCTAACTAAACAGGACTACAGAGGGGTATTTGCCCAATGTGTAAACTTAAAATGCTTATAACTTTTCAACGCAGCTGAATATAGAAAAACCGTAATGGAAAAAGTGTTTCTTTTGATCTCAAGAACCTATGGTTAAAATTAACGCAGTGGTCAAAGACTTACCCTGTATACATATTCTTTTGAACTTTTGGCTTACAATAATGTTGATTAGGAACGAGGTTGAAAAAAAACAGGAGAAAACTATATAGTTGTTTATTGTTCCTTCATGTTTTTCTTTTTTACATTTTCTTCAATCTTCGTTTTTTTTCGTTCAATTTTCAACAGCCAGTTGTTTTTCAGAATTAAGTCCTATAATCTTTTATTCTTCAATGCAAACTACGACCTGTCTTACCAATATAAGTTGAATTACAACTCAATGAACTTTGATTTTCAAATACCTATTCAAGTGCGACTATTAAGTGTGTGTACATTTTATATAAATTATTATTATTGAAAGCTGAAGAATCAATTATAATTTCATAGAAATCGTTAGTGATTTCATATTGCTTTTTATTCGACGAATTGGAGGCAGCCTCAGGATGATATGAATTAATCAGACTTATCCATCAATTGAACGTCTAGAATATGCATAAAACAAATTTATGATAAGGATTATATTATTGAAAAACCTTCGAAATTGTATGCTATTTCCATGACAATGTGGTCGAGAAATCGAACGGCAAGAAAAATGTGGGGCCTGCTTGGAGCTTAGGCGTCTTTTTAATAAGTTGGGGAATAGCACACGTACATCATCGAGTTTTTCATTCAGCCCCTATCCTGTTGAATTACAATTCAACAGAAAGGAATCCAACCATCGTGAAAAAGGAGAAGTTAGAGGTTCCGTATATATGAATGCCCTAATTCCGTATCCAACCCTGCTGATATTTGCGTATCTGCAATATTGGCGCAACCTTTTCACAGTTTGAACTGCCACGAATGTCGGATAATCGATAGATATTCCCATCTGGAATCTTGACATCATGTTTTTCTTGACATTTTCCGATATCCTCATGTTGAAAAAATGTTTTTTATAGTAGATTGGTTCGAGAGTGAGAATATCTGTAGATCGATAATGGTGTTCAACACGCTTCAACGGCATGTATGTAGGCTTTGTTTTATCAGTTGTCTAGGGTTATGATAGATTTACGCCTACTAATATTCTTTCTCATCGAATCAAAAAACGGGTTTTCTTTTCAAAGTTTATTTACACGAAGAAATAAATAAAGTACAAAGGAAAAAGCCGATTCTGAGTTTTTGTCAACGTTCTATCAACTTGGAAGATGTTTGACTGAAGTTGAAACAAGTAGGTTGGCTTAATTTTGTGGTAGGTGTTATGCTAGAATATTTTTAAAAACTTTTTTCAATTTGATATCTCAAAAATCCACAAAATGTTTATCGGGATTATGAATATTTAGAATATCTTGAATTCAGCATTGTAGCATCTTATACGATGAAGCTATGAGTTAGCTATATTAGAACACGTTAACTAATCAGAACTTTTGATTTCATAGACAAGCCTAAGTTATGATTAGCTTTGTTTTCCAAATTGTTAAAAAATTCAAGTCAAGAATATTTGTACTTAACTAGCGCTTTGACTCAGAAAGTCAATTGCCAGCAGATGATTTTTTCGCCGTCTGGACTTGAATAAAGAATGTATTTCTAGAAACAAGATCTTACCGAAAGGCAGATACCAATTTCGATATGATTTCCAATAATGAGGATATACATTATTTTGATGGGCTTTTGAAAGCAAGGAAGTTAAGCCGTGGTAAAACTGGGGGATAACTGAGTGATTATATTCAATTTGTGATATATACGTTTGTTAAATTTATTAATTCACATTCATTGTGATAGTGTTATAAAGTCCGATAGAAAGCTTGCCAAATCTTCTGACCGCACGACGGGGTTCTCATACATTTTCATTTTCATAATCACCAAGATATATAACGATAAATTTTTATTTTACAATCTGATCAAGAACCCGGTGTGTTCGCCATTTTGTAAGTAGAAATAAGTTATGACCTAGATGTCTAAAAAATTGATGTGAGCACCAATTAGATTTTGTTTTTGGCCTTCGGAGTTATTGAATAGGTTTTGTTTTTTCTTCATCCGCTGACACATGTTAACATATTTTAGTATATGTATAAATTATAATACTGAGAACTCTACAGGGTCTTTCACGAGGAACCTCACCCATATTTATAGGGGAAACTACTGAACGTATTTTCATGAAATTCAGCACTTATAAGTATTTCACGATGCTGATGAAATCTAAAATATTTTCCAGGCATGAGGACCTCCGGTTTTTCCGGAAATGACGTCAACTTCCGTTTTTCAAATTAGTACACCATTTTTTTTTATTGCAGGAATAGATTCCTTAGAAAATTTCAAGTTAATTTGATGTAACATTTTTCAGTTTTGGTTGGAAAATTCTCTCTGAGCGGGAAAATTCGAAAAAAAAATCAAAAATAGAGCTCCGCTGAAACAAGAATAACTTCGAGGTTTTTGGATAGAAAATGTTCATTTTTGGGATTTTTCAAGATGTGAGATTGGTGTATCCACTTTAAAAATCGAAATCGCGATTCATGATACAGGGGGTGAAAAAATCGCTTTCAAAGTTAGGAATGACAAAATCGTGAAAAATCAATTTTTTCAAATTAGAACCCCATTTTTTGGCGCTCTTGTTCACCCGAACAGAGTGCCTATCATTTTGCCCGAATGTCTGTTATTTTGGAATATCGAGCCGAAAATGGTCTCAATCGATTGGGTTCGACTCCCCGATGAAGAATCCATGGCGAAAGTTGAGTCTGTCCGGCCGTCCGGGCGGCCGTATCCTCTCTAGCATCCAAAAAGAATCAGCTAGAGTTTTCATATTTTCAGAATAGGTTAATTGTCCAAATATCTCGGTCAAGTTCGTAATTGGGCCAAATCCGTCGGATGGTTCAGTAGTTATAAGCATCTGAAATTTTGTTTCCTCAATAACTACTAGAATATCCATCCGATCAAGTAAATACTTAAAATATTGTTGAGGAAGGCTGCAACAAAATAGCTCGCAAAATTTCGCAGAAACCGTCACTCTAGAAAATTTTTAAAAAATTCCCAAAAAAAAATATATCATAAGATATTTTTCAGATTTCAATCAAAATTCGTGAATATATTGAGGTGATCGATATCTTACTTATCCTCGTATTTCATTGTCGTAGCTCTTTTTCATCTAAAGATATCATCACTTTTTTCATTTACTCAAGAGAAAGGAGAAATGTCATACGTCCCGATGATTTTCTTTCAACGATGGCCATCACAGATCGATATTCGAATGACAAATGTCAGGATCATCAATCAGTGCCAGTTGGCGTAATATTAATCAAAATTTTTCATAACGGGAAATCATAGAGATAGAATTCAATATCGGTGGCTGAAATGATATACGTTGTCAAAATTCAGGAAAGCACTGACGTAAGTTTTTAGGAAAAGGGAATTATAGCTTCGAACAAAACTTGGGGAAAATTATGAGTAGTAGTTATTTTTAATTTGAGATATAGGTTTGTACATTCATTAAGGGGTTCATATTTGCATCACATCGTCCCATAGTACAGGAAAAGACTATTGTTCACGTGATCAGAGTGCTTATAGATTTGTTATGGTTTGAATATTTACTCGCAAGTAGCTCAACAAGAGCGCCAAAGCAATCTGACCTCACGTCAGTGCTTTCTAATTTTTTTTATGGCAGATATTGAATCTACGTTAAAAAATAATGTGAGTGTATGCATCACACCCTTGCCCTAAAGTGGATATTTTCTAAGTTATTCACAAAATACTGTTTTTCGTCTTGAATTATCAGCTATTTCTTTTCCCTTCACGCCAAAAAGATGAAATTTTCAGGAACTATTACTTAAACCATGTTTTAGATTTTATTACCATAATATGCAAGAGAAAATAGTTCCTAAATAGATGGCGAATTTGGATTAGAATTTGTATCGGAAACCTCTTTATTTCAACTAATCGGCCATCGGTTTTCTCTCCAGTGATAAATAAATAAATCCTTATGAACCATATGCAAAAACTTACCATGTTTTACCTTCTTTTTTTTTTAATGATAGATATCATTAATTACATCTGCCAAATTCCTCTTTATTCAGTAGCGTTTTGTGTTTACTATTAATTTGGTGATAATTCGTACTAAGTTATAAAATCGATCACTATGCCTTATTTTACCAATTAAGATTATTTAAATCTCATTCCACTTCATGGAGAATGTAATAAAGTTGTAGATAGAACGATTCGACTGTTCATTGAGAGGTTTCCTGACCGACCCAGACCAACGAGAGATACCATTAACAGAACCATGACAAACTTGAGAAATGTCGGATCTTTCGTTAAGAAAACTATACACAGAGAAAAAAGTGTAGTAGAAGATGAGAACAACGAAATTACAGTTCTTGCATATTTTCGTGTGAATCCTCAAAATTCTCTCAAAGATGCCGAGATTGCTCTGGGATTATCTCAATCGAGTGTTTGGAGAATATTGAAAAAACATAAAATGCACCCATATAAATTCAATAGGGTATAGAATTTGAAGGAAACTGATTTCGTCAGGAGAACAGAGTTTTTCGAAGCTTTGATGATTCGATTTCAAGAGAATGAAAACTTTTTGGACTGTATAATTTGGACAGATGAATCTAAATTCACAAAGAATGTTTCTTTCAATAGGCATAACAGTCATTATTGGGATGAAGAGAACAACCTCTACTTCAGATAATGGAACTTTCAAGAGATCTGGTGTTTCAATGTTTTCTGTGCCATCAGAAATAATGCAATTCTCGATGTTCACATTTATGATGGGACTTTAACTGCTAAGATAGAACACTACACATGTTTGCATCATTTAAAGAATGTTCTCCCTTAGTAGATAGATATTCTGACATATTGACTCAAATAATTGAGCCGCTAGTACAGAACCATAATGACTTATGGTATCAACAAGATAGCGCGCCTCCACTCAAATTGTCAAATATGTCAAATAATGTGTCAAATATCCTATACAGGCTATTTGAAGATCGATGGTTGGCGAACAATGGTCCACATCTTTGGCCACCACGTTCTCCCGATTTAACTTCTTTAGACTATTATGTTTGGGGTAGGATAAAAAATATTGTCTACTCAACTCCCCTGACTAATAAATAGGACTGCATAGAACTAGTCAGAAATGCGTTCAGGTTTGTTTAGATTTTTAGATTCATAGTTTTGAAACTCAATTTGGTTTTTAAACACTTCTGCCGATCTCTTCCTCCCGATGAAATGAGAAGAGCAACGCACGAAGCATTCCTGAGACGTATAAATAAATGTCTAGAAATTAACGGTCAAAACTTTGAGCATCTTCTCTCGTTATAACTACGAGAGTTTGCCATGGTTCTCCTAACAGTAACTTGAAGTCGGTTTCAAGAAGGGGTGAAAAATCTACAGCATGATTCAAATAACAGTTCCTAAAAATTTCAGCTTTTTGGCGCGAAGGGAAAAGAAATAGCTGAAAATTCAAGACGAAAAACAGTTTTTTGTGAATAACTCAGAAAATATCCACTCTCGGGCAAGGGAGTGATGCATACACTCACATTATTTTTTAACGTTGATTCAATATCTGCCATAAAAAAATGGGGTTCTGATTTGAAAAAATTGATTTTTCACGATTTAGTCATTACTAACTTTGAAAGCGATTTTTTCACCCCCTGTATCATGAATCGCGATTTCGATTTTAAAAGTGGATACATCAATCGTACATCTTGGAAAATCCCAAAAATAAAAATTTTTCATCCAAAAACCTCGTAGTTATTCTTTTTTCAGCGGAGCTTTATTTCCGATTTTTTTTTTCGAATTTGCCCGCTCAGAGAGAATTTTCCAACCAAAACTGAAAAATGTTACATCAAAATAACTTGAAATTTTCAAAGGAATCTATTTGTGCAATAAAAAAATGGTGTTCTAATTTGAAAAACGGAAGTTGACGTCATTTCCGGAAAACCGGAGGTGCTCATGCCTTGAAAATATTTTGAAGGAATATATTCAATTGAAATTTCCAATTTCCTCCACTCAATAAAGCTTTTGCTCCCAATTGTTTCAATACACCGTATCATTTTCAGAGCGAATTATATACTGAAGAATTCAATTTAATATATTCCTCTTCACTTATCAGTTTATACTGAGCAACTTATGAAACTTTTTTTGTCCCAACTATGTAACAATTATGTATTGGAATATAAATCATCCATCGGAACTGCTCTCTGCCAATACAAGACGAAACAACAAGTGAATTAAGTTCGTTCATCCTTCGAACTCGACACTATGGCTCCGCTACACGAACAAAAAGAATCGTGGAAGTAATCGATTCACTTAAAGCGAACAAATGATGTGGCAAATATTACTCTTCCCTTTTCCGTATCTTCGGAATGCATTCAATAATGTTTATAATTGTATTGTATGTTTTATTTATTATTTTTCTGCAACTATGATTATAGTTTATGGAATGAAGTGAAGTTCCTACAGTTGCATGATTTCAACTTTTTTTTTTTCGATAATTCATTACCGGTCCCCAAAACATAGTCGATGCCTTCGCATCATTTTTTCAGAATTACTTCATTACCTGCACCGATTTTAACACTCTGGATGGCTCATCGATAGCTCCTTCCCACAAACTCTGACTATCCCGGAGATAACAGAAGATATTGTACCCAAGTACCTCAAAATTTGCAAATCTAATATGACAGCAGGTCCTGCCAGAATTCCATTTTTTCTGTTGAAGGACTGTGCGATTGTCCTCGTCAGACCTCTCACCATTATTTATAGAGTGTGTCTTTCTACACATCATTTTCCTACTGTCTGGAAAGAGGGTATAGAAATTCCAGTATTCAAGAAAGGCAAAAGAAGCGATATTGAGAACTATAGACCAATTGTGCATCTGATCAACTTCAGCAAAGTTTTCGAAAAAATACTTTATGACATATATGTTCATGTGAGGAGCAAAATTTCTAATTGTCAGCACGGATTCATCAAGGATCGATCAATAGTAACCAACTTGGCCTGTTTAACTCAGTATATTGCTGGCGCATTGGATGAGTCTTCTCAAGTTGATGTCATCTACATGGACTTCACGAAGGCATTCGACAGATTGGATCATGGCATACTTATCGAGAAGCTGTCTTCTTTCGGGTTGAATCTTGATTTTCTATATTTTTTCGAATCTTATGTTTCCTGCAGAAATCTGTACGTTCAGTGTTTTGGTTATAGGTCTGGTGGTTTGTGGCTACCTCAGGGGTCTATATTGGGTCCACTCTTTTCACTAATCTTCATCAATGATATCTGTTGGTACCTGGCCTGTTCCTTCCTTTTTTATGTTGGTGACTTCAAACTGTATCGTCGCATTCTCTCTGTTGAGGATTCTTGGGACCTCCAGGGTGCCATTGATAGGCTAAACCGTTGGTGCTGGGACAACTTACTTCCCCTGAAGGTTCAAAAATGTAGCGTAATATCCTTCTGTCGTAAAAGAACTACAATAGATTTCCTTTATAACATTACTGGTTGCGTTCTTGGTAACACACAGTTTCATTTTCGGCACCCACAGCATCCACCATTTTGTTACGTGTAATAGGAATCACTTAGTCCCCATGTTCAATTACGCTTAGTCTCCACATCGCGTTAATAGCAATAGTATGTTATCGAATCTACATTAGTAATTCATGGTTGCTAGATTGTATCATCAAATTACTGGATAGATCTTATTTCAAATGAATTCGATCAACTCCATTACAATTGAATTGAATTCCATTAGCTAGAGCTCAAGTTAAAAGGTGGAAACAGGAATTTAATGCCATACATCATATTTCAGTACCGATCTTGGAGCTTTTTATGAATTGGTTGGTTATTCAATGAACACAAGTATTGTATCTCGTCTCACTGAACAATTTAGGCTTTTTCATGCCCTGTAATTGATTGTATATTGATACCAGAGTTTCTCCAGATATCTACTGGTATTTCCTAGTTGATAAAGTGTTCGAAATCCTCAGGATATCTTAAATATACTGCTGAAAATAAATTTAAAATTATTTGAAGGAAGTTAAAGTTATTCGAACGAAAAATTTAATTTTTTGTTCCGAAACTATAGCGCCGATATGACCGAATAACGAAATATCTCGAGATATTCGGAACTGTCCTCACATTTCAGTTATCTAGATTATTTTGATTGGAAGTCATCGTGCTCTCGGACAAATAGAATACATTTTAACTATTACTATCGATAACTTATTTCGAATATTATAACTATTTGGACAAATCAAAAGCAATCTGTTTGGGTGAATGAAAATATCAAAATTTTTTGACAATCTTAATTCGAACAGTGTGACGGAGAAACTTATTCTTCAAGAATACTCTAGTCCTGTAGAATATCTACGAGTATTACGCAACAATTCAAAGTAATAGGAGTTTTTTCTCATGAATATATCGCATTCTTAATTATGAAGACCATAAAAAGTGAAGATTTCATTCTGCCCGTGTATCATTGACTAATGTAACCCTCAGTTTACCAATTCTGTTAATTAAGAGAGAAATATTCTGTGCTCCAAGTTCGTGAGCCGTAAGTTACAAGTAAGTTCCAAGAAATTATTTCGTTTCGTGATTTCCAAGTCGCACATTTCAAGTTGATAATGACGGAAGTAGAAGTTTCCGCTTCTCCTTTTATCCCAGGCCTAACAGGAAAAGCTTGAGGAATTTTCCCACATCCGTCATACTCGTTAGTTGACAATTTCTGAACCACGAACTGAGACGAGTTCAGTCCGTTTTCCACCTCCTGGCTCGACCTCCTTCGACCTTTGAAAACACGCAACGCTAGGCCCGAGGGGTGCTCCTGCGAATGTCTACGACTATGTTTTCCCAAGTTCTGGCCCCTGTACGATTTGGAAGCGCTAAGTTCTCAGTTTGCTTTAGATTATATAGATTGATCCTAAAGCTTAACCACTTAATCAAATGTTGGCCGATTCTGTTTCTTCTTGAGTACATTGCTGTCGATTTCAGATTGTGTAGTCCCGAGGGCGTTTGATAATTGGTTACTTAGTATTGAAGATGTGAAACTTCTCAAATGTCGAACCACAAATGGTATCAACCTTAGACTATATATGATAGACAAAGCATTCCTTTGTAAAATATCTATTTGTTTTGGCTCCCTCATTGAAAGTCTCTCGTGAAACCTCACTCGGCAACACCGCATAAAATCTTTAATTTTACGCTACTAATAATAATAATAATGTTTATTCAGTTTTAACTTACATAAATAAACAAATTGAGTTACAGAGGTTATCAGGAATAACCTGTTCGCAACTAAACTAATACTAGTTTCATTTCCTAAATCTACTGCCGTATAACAAAAAATTAATTATAATAAGCTCTATTTGCCAAACTTTATACACACGTATATACGAAAAAAAATATATATATATATACACACATATGTACACATTCCTCCCTGATAAGTACCATACGCTTACCCTCCATTAATGGTCTGTCATGTGCGTGATTTTTCCACATCCGTGCAATCTGTCATTTCCAGGTTTTTTGTCATGTTTGAGTAGTTTGTCAGCTTTAGATAAGTTTACTTCATTATCATAATTTTGTTTCCATTCTTTTTTGTGCAGTTATCATAGTTATTTCCCTCTTATGTAATGAATCTATTCATCAATTCGCTCAAGTCCTCTTCCGATAATCCAATTAGCCAGTTTTTGATTTTTTCCTAAAGCTTTTATAGCTTTTCAAAGTTTTCAATTCAACAGGAATAGCAGCGTAAATTCTAGGTGCAAGGAACTGGCACGATCTTTGGCCAATACTTTTCTGACATCTTTGAACTAGCTATATGTTTTCTTTGTTCCTGGTTCCGTAAGTATATTTGACCTTTTTCAATAATATTTTACCCTTAAATACGGTTGTTGCTATTTTGCAAGCGAATAATTTCCTTACACTAAGCATTCCTGTTTCCCGGAATAATGGTCTACTAGGGTAGAATGTTTGCTTTCCACATATGATTCTCAGCAACCATTTTTGAACGCTTTGAAGAGTTGACAGGTGGCAGTCTTATAATTCCACCCCATCCTATTATACCATAACTAACTTGGGATTCAATGAGACCATTGTATATCATCATTAGATGTTTCCTACTTATCCCTATTTTTTTTAAGTCTCTGAATCTGAAAATTAAACTTCTTAGTTTATGCTTCAGACTCCTAGCATGTTCATCCCATCTCAGATGACAATCAATTTTCATACCGAGGTAGTTGACAGTTCTGGCGTATGGTATAGTTATGGCGTTTTTAACAGCTATATTTCTTAAATTTGGTAAACCATTCTCATAAGACGCAAATGGAACATATTTCGTCTGCCCATATTCAGTGTGAGTTTCATGTGACTGAAACCACTGTACCAGCTTAATGAAACCGTACTTCACCTTCAATTCCAACTGCTCCCAAGAATCTGCGCGAAGAGGTACTACGGTGTCGTCCGCGAAACTTATAATGGATCCATCGCAGTCCAATTCCAAAAGGCTGTTCAAATATATTAAAAATAGAAACGGACCCAGTACAGTTCCCTGGGGAACTCCATAAGTAACTTATTCCTCTGTGCTTCTGTGTCCATCTATATCCACTAGTTGTTTCCGCCCCGATAGATAACTAGTCATTAAGTCGAGAGCAACACCGCGAAAACCGCAATTTTTTAGCTTATCCAATAGCTTCACGTGAGACACCGTATCGAAGGCTTTGGCCAGATCCATGAATATGCACAGAGATGGTGTTTGATTGTCGAGACATTCATATATTTTAGATGTTAATGCTCTGATTGCATCCTCAGTAGATCTGCCACTCATAAATCCGAACTGGTTTTTATTGATAATTTTGTATTTTGTTGTGAAATTTACTAATAGCTTGTGGATTAACTCCTCCAATATCTTACCAATATTCGAAATTAAGGTTATTGGTCGATAATTAATTATTTCTGATTTATCTCCACCCTTATATAATGGTTTTACTACGCCTAATTTCAGTATGTCTGGAAAGCATCCCCTTTCGAAAGAATAATTAATTATATATGTGAGTGGAACCAATATTTCTTCTTTAATTCTTACTAATGTTTCCTAGCGAATACCATCATGGCCTGGAGATTTACCAAGCTTCAGCGTATCTATAATTTTTCCAACTTCATAAGGATCTGTTGGTGCCAAGATAAAGGTTTCATCCCGAAACAAGTCTTGTTTCTGAAAATCATTCACAGGTTCAATTCTGTCCGCATATATTTTTTCTAGGGAGCTATAATGTTTATTAAAAGCATTGACAATGTCGTTTTCATTCTCTACAATAACATCATTGACTTTTATATGTGGTATTGATGTTTCTTGTCTTTGTTCATCGCAGACAGCTCTCACTTGATTCCATAATGTTTTGGACTCTGAATTTTTAGTTTCCACAAACTTTTGTATGTAATTTTTTTTATTATCGATTATTTTTTTTTAATTTGTTTTTTCAATTCAGAATATTCATGATTTAAGGAGACAATGTTTTTATCGTCTTTTAGTTTCAAGTAAAGTCTGGTCTTCTCATTTATAAGTTGTATTAATGAAGATGAGATCCAAATTTTTCGCTTTCTTTCCTCCCTTTTTAGTTTTACTTACTTACTTACTAAACAAAATAACTGAATACTTCGGTTCTAACAATACACTCACCTATGAAACGATAAATTCGGATTGAAATTTCTTTCTTTACTACAACTTTCACACTTTCGAATCATTTTTAGTGCGATGAAAAGTAATAAACAATAAAAAATATGAAAAACTTAATACTGACTCTCACAAAAATTCTTCAATTTGCGTGTTTATTTTCGATACAGAGGTGGCAACGTGTGTGTGTCTTCTAGAACATGTGACCTTCAAATTGTCAAACAGAGAACGGAGCAGCGTTGTCTTGACTTTCATCTTAATTTCTTTCCATCTATGGTCACTGACATAAAATAGCACAATCAACTAAAGTTTTTCTTTTACTTCTTGCTAATATATCCGATGAGGCAGTTTCAATTTAAAATATAAAATTTTATAGAATGTTTTGAAAGCAAATTGGAGAAAAAGTTTTTATTCACAATTATGGGGGAATAGAGAAACCTACTATTGCTCAGTTTAGCAACATGAAATTTTTATGACCTGAGTGGACCAGCTCCATACGTTACAATCGACCAGCTCTAAGTTTCAGATGCGACACTTTTCAATGTAAATAGAGGGGTCTATTCTTATATAGTCTAAGCATAGAACTCTCGGATGATCTTACTCCTAAACTCAGTAATTTCAGAGTTGTTCAAGATTTTCTGGAATTATGTCGTACGTAGAGACAAATTAATCTTTTCTGTTGCAAAACATATACTGTGAACTTAGACGATGAATTATCCAATAAATAATTCACAAGTGACTGGTCCTTTGTAAAAATCTTTTTGTTTAGTTTTCGATTTGATGACACGAACCGTGTCTATCTGTACCATGAAACTTTGGATATAATTTTTAATTGTAAGGTTTCAGTTTACACAATACATTCTCGAATACAGCTTCCAATAGTTTATGAATCGTGTTATTAACCCTGAATGTTTTGAATGTTTTATAGCCTATTAGAGAATACGAAATAGGACTGGACCTTTCGATGAGAAATCATCAATTTCATGTGAAACACATTAAATGATTTATCCTTGGCAATTATGATAATACAATGGAAATAAAAAGAATACAATAAATCATTAGGTCACATATTCATTATAATGGCTATTTTTATCAACACACTTCTGAAGACGTCTTGAAACACCACGGTTACTGGCTTGTTCAATTTCGATCCCCTTCAGAGATAAGAAAACATTTTCAAAACGATGTTCCAAATCTTCTTGGTTTTCACTTGTCTTTCGTAAACAAAATGTTTAATTGTTCCCCATAAATAAGAATCTAAAGGAGTATCAGGAGATCTTGGGGACCGTGAAAGTGAGGATCGGTGTCCAATCCAACGATCCCCAAATATTGCATTGCGTTCCTCAAAACCTTCGAGCGAAGAATCTTATCTTATCACAAGATTATCTTGTACTAACTATACCATAGGTTCTTTTAATCACGCAGCTGTTTTGAATGTGATAGTTTCTTAGTATTTTAGAGTAATGTTACTTCAATTCAGAGGTTAAATGAGACTTCATTTTCAGACCAATTAGAGAAGAGTAATTCCCGAAACGTCTGCGCTTACCTGAATGAAGTTTTGAATATTTCTGAAAATTCCAAGTTTTTTTTAAGTGTTAATATGAATAATCAAGAAGAAATTGAAAATAACAATTATATATGTATAAAAGTAATTGACAAACTTGAATATGTGTTATATGTATAAAGCTGTAAAAATGATAATAATAAAAAGCTAGGTATCTCTCACTCAGTATTGAATATAACCACTGAATAAAAACGATGAGGATTCAGGACATTCAATAAAAAGTCATTAAGAAATAATGAACTGAATTATCAATATTCGAGGAACTCCAGCGAACGAATGTTTCCTCGCCCACTTCATTCTACACGGCAAGCCATTCCACGTATTTTCTTTAATTAAGAGTTATACAACGTTTTCCGAACAAATTTCTTGTGAAGGGCAAATAGGTTGTTTCGGACAACACAATGTTCGTAACTAATCACTACCCACAAAGTTGTTCTGATAAACCGACTCCATTCAACAACGAATATTGTTTTTCTTTCTCCAGAGGAATGAGGAGAGTTTGCCGCAATCACTGGCCTTGTATAAGTGGTGTAGCACTATAGATGACATGAAATTTTTCATTAAAACACAGCAGCATCGTTTCATTGTTGTAAGGGTAAAACAACTGGGTTTTGTGAACTGGTTCATTCAATTCTGAAAAAGTAAACACTATTGCGGCTTCTTTTCAGATCTGCCGAAGATATTCGATTGTGTTGATCACCATCTTTCCTGCTTTTCAGAAGAAATATTATCACAGTAACCGATAACGGGTAATCTCAATTGAAGTTAACAGAGGAAAATCCTTAACTTCTGAGGGAACTAATCGTATGCTTAACCACAACGAAGTATACTGGGCCAATTGTCAGAAATTCACATTCAGGATTTTCCTGAAGTCTGCGTTCCAAAATATACGAGGTCTGTAAATTAAGTAATGAGTCTGATTTTTAAAAATTTTTTAATACAAAAATAATTACATTTTAATACAAATATGATCACCTTCAAAATAACATTCTTTTGAGGCCACACAGCCCTGGAGACGGTTGTTCCACTTCTCATAGCAGTGCTGGAACTCTGATACTTAAATAACCTTCAGCTGGTCGGTTACAGCCGTTTGAATTTTTTCGACTCTTCCAAATTGATTTCCCTTGAGATATGATATCTCTTCTTGGTCTATTTTCGACAATATTTATTTTCTAGTTTAAGATTATATGAACTATAGGAAAAATATTTCTTCAAATATTTTGAACTCAACACTAATAGGAGTAGATTGTTTTTCTTCAGTATAGGAATAACTGTTGACATTTCTAGACGAATAGTACGCTTGTAACTGAAGGGTTTATAACTAAAAGAAGCTTCAATATATGAAAGTTTCTACAGTTAACGCAAAAAAGGGTGACTTCATCCACTCGGATAATTTTCTCTTCCTTATTGCATTAATAATTTCGAGTTCACGAGAAAATTCAACGTTGAGTTGTGACTAATAAAAGTCAGATGCAACTGTTCCATCATTGCCCTTTCAGCACATTCGTGGTCCAAGAGTTCTCATGAAATATACATCTGAACCTAGTAAAATACTCCACTTTCGTCTGCCTTGAAATCACGCTTCACCAGATTGCCTGATTGAGCCTCGGGAAAACAAAGGCTCTTTGTTCGCGCCGAACCGTAGTTGTCGAGAAACTCTGGGGAAAAGGTTCAACCTCCGGATTTCATGTAAACGAGCAGAGTGCGAGAGAGTCCAATGTAGTTTGGACCAGGAAACGTGACAGCCAATTTAGATGGCGAAAATGATATCAATCCGCTGTTTCCGATCATGGAACTGAAACATCGGGAATCAATCGTGGATTTAGAGTACGCAGAAAATTTGTGTAAAATCAGAATCGATACTGATAACTCTACAGAGTTGTTGTAATATTGAAATAACACCAGCAACATGTCGGAAAGTCATTGAAAATTTCAATATTCGGAATAATGCCTGCATGCGCAGTCGTGGTGGACATTTGAATGATATTTTATTCCAGTTATAATTGTAATGGATCATACTTTTAATAAAAAAAATTGCAAATAGTTTGTGTTTTATTTCAAAGAAACATGTACGCGCGTTTTTTGGATGTCCCGTTATTTCAAAAATCAAGAGCTTTATGAATGAAAGATAATTTTCGATGGAGTTGGTATACCCACTTTTGGTTGGTTATTATGAGAAGAAAATATGAGCTGAAAAAAAGTATTATATGTAGTTGAAACGAAATACTTATTGTCATAAGAAAATACACGTGGTTTCAATTTCACGGACGGAAATTGACAGCACAACATCAAAAGGGGCTTTTCTTCGCCTCAAACGAGTCTTTCCTTTCTCCTCAGCTCAATTTGCATGTAATCTCCGAAGAACAAGCGCTACATCCTGAAAAATCCCTATACCCCGGTCTGATTAGCTGAAGGGATTTGTTAGAAAAT
Organism: Micraspis discolor; assembly: GCA_030674115.1. Taxonomy (NCBI): domain Eukaryota; kingdom Metazoa; phylum Arthropoda; class Insecta; order Coleoptera; family Coccinellidae; genus Micraspis; species Micraspis discolor. The sequence continues at coordinate 45,926 of JARTUT010000519.1, read as the reverse complement.
ACAAAGTGACTCAACATCTGGGATGGATGAAACTACAATCTAGCAATTTGAGGTTATCACGTTGGAGTTTACTCACAAAGGGGTTAATTTTGTAAACTTCTAGCTATTCCACTTAAATTTGTGGTTTCAATATTGCTAGATAGAGATTATTCTTGAAGATATACGACGCGAGGGTATGAAAAGGTTGTTTGAAATTGTTTATGGGTTTGTCGAGATAAATATAGCGAGATTGATGAAATAAAGTTATAATTTTCAATCAGAATATCAGATTACGCGCTTTGTTCAATTGAATTTATTTCAGATAACTGGAAATTAAGTCGAAGCCAGATAATTTTGTTCTACCCTTCTCTTCAAGAAAATATTTCGAGGAGAATAATTCCTTTTTCAGACATCACTATAATCATATAAATCAATATACAAAAATATAATATATAGTAGCAGTATCTTTCGGAATTATGAATTCACGGAGAAAAATGGTGACTTATAACTCCAACAAGCAATGAGATATCTTCAGATGACTTCAGAAACTGAGTTTTGCTCAATATCACAGGAGAAATGTCACTGAAATAAACAATTTTCCAGAAACACATCATAAATCATGGAAGTGCAATTGTATCATTTGAAAAAGGTTTTTTTTCTTTATTTATCGTAATTATAGTTTTTCTTTGTCAACAAATAGTTCTGGTCAGATTTGCCAAATAATGAAAATATCCAAATTCCTTTTACACTTCTCGATTTCTTTAGGAGAAGAATGTTTTTTTTTCTTGCCGACCTTTTTTTTGTAATTGCAAACGACCTATCAAAAACACTATAAAATAATTTTTAAAGTTTGTCCTATTGCTGCTCTAACTCCCTCTGCTCAAATTCATTCAAATAGCTGACCAACAAATATAATTCAATCTGGTTATGACTACTTGCATGTTTTTTATGAAATGACTGGGCCTATTCATTTTTTCCATTTTAATAATATTCTTTTCTTACAGTCACATAGTTTTATCAAATATGTATGACTTCACAGAATTATATGATACAATGATGGAATTACATATAATATAAGCAAACCTCGTTATGTGCACATATTTATGTTGAGAGAACCTAGTAAATTCCTCTCTCCTTTTTCAACATCAATCAAATAATGTTTGAAATACTGATATGGAAAAAACTTTTCGAATTAGTGTGGAAACCAAACTTCTGATCCCACAATTGGCAGAATATTGGAGCATATACACAAAATGAGTCCTATATATGGACATTATTATCTTATTTTTAATATATGGAAAATTTATTGTGTAGAAATCTAGAAAATTCACGTCTTGCCTCGAGTACTTAAGTTTGACTAATTATAATCCTTCTTCATGAAGTCGAACCAAAGCGTTGCGCCTATTTTCGGCTAGAAATTCGATAGTTACAGGCTCTTTTACTAGGAGCAAACATGATAAAACTGGCTGAAACCGGAAATAAAAATGGAATTTTGTTAATTCGTTTATATTTAATAGTCATCATTCCATCGAACAATTATCTGGTGATTCGATATGATAAAGATATACCTTCTGTTTTAGGTTAATCAATGGTCCACAAATTATCCAATTACGCACCCTCATACGAGAATTCTTGATTAGGAAAGTTAATTGAAAGCGATCTGTGATGATCACACAGAGACGATAACTTGTTTATCCCCCTTTAGGCTGAAATCAAATACTATTAAGCTTTCATGGATACTCGTTGATTAATAGTTTCACTAATTTGCAAATTGCATCGAATCACACACTGAATATTTCGGTTTGATTAGAATATTTCAGGTAGATGACGATGAGATATTTCTGATCATGGTACTGCTATAAAATGACTGTTGGTTTGTTTACAGCGATGACCATTGCCTCGAAGAAAACAGAAAACAGTATTTATGATTAATTTGTAAGAGTCGCATTGACTTGAAGTTATTGGTTCAGTCTATAAAATCAAGTAGTTGAAGATTTTTCAAACATGTTGAAATGAGACCTTTCTAGATTCAATCGAACAATTGGTTTCCATTCACCTACTCAATATAATTCTTTAGATGCAGCGCTTGTGGAATTATATGTGATAAAAGTGGCTTCATTGATTATTTTTCTGATTATTTTTTAATTCTTATTGACGCTTCATTCTATTTTATTCTTTGATTTTCGTATATAACATGTTGGTCGAATTTGGATATATAAATAAGCCGCAAGTTTGTTGACTGAAACTTTTAAAGAGCTTACAGTTTTTCCGGTATAAGATTTTCTACAGTCGTAAGGTTATTTATTAAGGTAGTTACTTGTTTATCTTTTGATGGTGAATTTAATTTTGTTGTTGAATGATTATTTGGGCTATTACCATCATCTAATGTGGATGTAATGTTTTCCGACGTTTCGATAGACATCTTCTATCTTTATCAAGGAGGAAAAGTGAAAAACCTTTTGAAAATTATCAATTTTCAAAAAGTCAATATGACAGAAATCATGAAAGAAAAATAAAATGAACAATGTTATATACTCATCTGTGATATGATGATCTTTTTAAGTTGGATCGAACTATCGGCGTCCAAACATCTGGCAGATCTATAGATGGAGCACTTATGGAATCTGGTGTTATTTTCATAAATGCTGCTTCTTTGATTTTTCTTCTTGCAAGTTTTTCTTCTTTGGATATTATTGATGCTTCATCTCATTTTTACGATGATTCTCATCTACAGCATGTTGGACTAACCTGGATTTGTCGCTGTCTAGTAATCGTAGAAGCTTCTGATGTTCTTTTATTCGTACATTCAGAGGGCGTTTAGTTTCTCCGATGTAAGATCTTCCGCACTCGCAAGGTAATTCATATATGCAGTTCTTTGTCCTTTGTGTCTCATTATTAGGCTTAACTTTTGTAAGTTTAGCTCTGATAGTGTCTTGAGTTTTGAATGCAGTCGTTATGTTGTATCTATTTCCAATTCTTCTCATTTTCTCCGACAAACCTTTTACATAAGGAATTACGGTTTTAATGGTCTGATTTATATCTGTTGGTTCAGGTTGACTTTCTCTTGTTCGTTTAGCTTTTTCTAATATCTTTTTGGGGTAGCCATTGCTTCTAAGAGTTTTCGAGATGTTATTTATTTCTTCATTTTGGTCTTCTTCAGTGCAACAAATATTTATTGCTCTATCAAATAAACATTTTGCTACTCCCAATTTAGTGTTTAGTTGGTGGTTTGACTCAAAATGTAGATATTGTCCTGTGTTCGTTGGCTTTTTATACAAAGTGGTTCTTGGGATTCCATTTTGTTTATGTACGAGTACATCTAAGAATGGAAGTTGTCTGTCCTTCTCGATTTCAATTGTGAATTTAATTGATTCCTCTTGATTGTTTAGATATTGAAGGAATCCATCTATAGTGTCTCTTCCATGTTGCCAAATAATGAAAGTATCATCTACATATCTTTTCCACAGTTTGGGTTAAAGTACATATTTTTCTAATGCCTTCTGTTCGAAAATTTCCATATATAAATCAGCTAAAATTGGTGATAGTGGTGAACCCATGGCCATTCCGAATTCTTGTTGATAAAAGATGTCTTCGAATTGGAAATATGTTGTTTCAATACAAAGAGAAAGCATTTCCATAATTGCATTGACGCTTGGTGTAGTTCTTTCACTAAGGGTTTGATCTTCTTCAAGCTTTTTCCTAACTATGATAAGTGTTTTATCTGTCGGAATATTAGTGAACAAACTGGTGATGTCGAAGCTGACCATAACGTCTTCTTCCATGATTTCTTGATGTTTCATTATTTCTATGAAGTGTTTCGTGTTTCTTATCATCGATGTTGAATTACTTTTTAATGGCGATATAATTTTCAGCAGAAATTTAGCCAATTGGTGGCATGCTGAATTTCTTGAACTCACAATTGGTCTTAGAGGAATATTTGCTTTGTGTATTTTTGGTAGACCATATAAATGGGGTGGTTTACTGAAGTGAGGTGTAAGTCTTGATCTAACGAATTGATCTGGAAATTCATTTCGATATTTATAAAGGATTTTGTAAATCTTGTTTTCAACTGTGGTGGTAGGGTCCTTTTTTAGTCTTTTATATTTTCCTGCTTCTAATAATTCATTGATTTTTTAATTATAAGAGCCAACATCTAGAATTACAGTGGCGTTTCCTTTGTCTGCTGGAAGTATCTTTTTGGAACTATCCGATTTAGGATCTTTTAATGCCCTCTGTTCAGCTTTATTTATATTGGGTAGAGGTGTTTTGTTATTCCTGTCTAACAAGGTTCTGATTTCCAATCTGTACTCTTCGGCTTTTTCAGGTTCTCGAATTTTCTGTGCAGTTTCTTCTGCAGCCAACATGATTTCAATTTTTGGTATCGTCTTAGGAGCTATAGAGAACTTGAGACCCTTGTTGAGGAGAGATATCTGATCTTCACTTAAGTTCTTATTAGATAAATTGATCACGGTTTTTGAATGATCTAAGGGTTCATATTTTCTTGACTCCTTCATAAGTTTCTCCATTTTCCTTTTTTTGGACTTGTTTTTGTTGTTCATATATTCTTTCATAGCTATGTTTAATAGCTCCCAGAATATTTTCATAATCTTCAGCATTAGTTTTTGATTGAATGCTACATCTAAGGTTCTCGCATGTTGTAAGTAATTTGGCTTTGTTGAATCGATGTTGATTCAGTCTTTCTCTCAGGGCTTGACTTGTCCGTTTTGAAATCCTATCTGCTCTATAACTTTTGACAGGAAGTTTCACTCTGAGACCTTTAGGAATTAGGTTTCGATCTCTTGCAAGATGGATGAATGTCAAATGGTTGCATTCCTTTGCAAATTTTATGCTGGTTCTTTCATAACTTCTAACTTCTTGAAACAATTGGGGCCCATACCGAATTTCTAGTTGACGACGAGATATTGTTGATGATGGAGCTCGTGTTGAATGATTATTTGGGCTATTACCATCATCTATTGTGGATGTAATGTTTTCCGACGTTTCGATAGACATCTTCTATCTTTATCAAGGAAGGAGGAAAAGTAAAAAACCTTTTGAAAATTATCAATTTTCAAAAAGTCAATATGACAGAAGTCATGAAAGAAAAATGAACAATGTTATATACTCATCTGTGATATGATGATTTTTATTTTTACTTTTCCTCCTTGATAAAGATAGAAGATGTCTATCGAAACGTCGGAAAACATTACATCCACAATAGATGATGGTAATAGCCCAAATAATCATTCAACACGAGCTCCATCATCAACAATATCTCGTCATCAATTAATTTTGTTGATGGTGAATTTTACAATACCTTTTTCAATTGGCAAATAATATTGCCAATGTGAACTAATGAATTAGGCAGAGATTTATGTACCACACAATTCAGCCTATGTTGCAACAACTTGGGAAAAAACCTCAGTGAAAAATTTGTGATATTTGAAATTTGCCATGTTTTGACACTTTCGAATGAAATTTTGGAAAGTTCTTCCTTTACCAAAACATGAATATTCGAAAAATATATATATGATAACCAAATACACATAGAAATTTCATTATATCAAAAGATTTGCCCACTTCAAAATAATTATCGGTTTTATTTTGAAGTAGGCACTTCTTCTAATCTTTTGAAACCCCGAGTTTTGGAATCTCGGCATGGGTAACAAATCAAAAACTTCAGTACATATCATCCAGAAAATATATGAATTTCTATGACATTTTCTTATTGCTACGCTACGACGATGAAATTTCAGAATATAAAAGATTTCAGTGGCTTCCATATAAGCAAAAGTTTTTGTTGAGACCCAATGAATATCTTATGAGTAAGAGATAACAAGTATTAATAAAAAAATAGTTTTGGGAATTTTAGTTTCCAAAAAAATTTGCAACCTAATTCGAAAATTTTCTAATTCACAAATTGGTTGGATGGATGATCGAGGAGTTATTGAAAAAGCAAATTTCTCATACTCATAACTGCTGAACTATTTGACAGATTTGACTTAGTTATGGATTCGACGGATATATTTGGACAATTAACTTATTCTAACAGTATGAAACCTTTAGTTCATCTTCTTCGTAAGATAGAGACAATGTGACCAGCCGCCCAATCATATTCAAATCAGACCACTGGTTCTTCATCAGGAACTCATACCCAATTGATTGAGACCACAGAAATCGGTATTCAAATGTTAAATACATTTGACAAAATGAATGATAATTATTGGGCGTTTTACAGAATTGTTATTTTCCATTCATCACATAAACACTATGTTTTCTGAAAATAAAAAATTACTAGTAATTAGGAATGACTATTTGAGATGTTCAATCTTTCTCCTATCAATAAATCAATAAATGAATTCACCCAGTTTCGTTATAGTATAAGTTAGTAAACAAGAAATAATCTTATACAGAAATGAATATTTATCTCAATGAAACGACAGAAAATTTACTGATGAGCTGAGAAATTATTAATCACGCATTGGAGGTTTCGTTCTTCCCTCTGGTTGACAAGTTTTGCCAATGGTGAGTCCATAAAACAGAGAAAAAATTGAGATCCTTCGAGCCGGATTTGAACCAGCGACCTATGGATTACCACTTATGTTCCTCTACAGTCCACCGCTCTACCAACTGATTAGGGTTCGCAATACCGAATCATTTGACCAAAACCGGTATTTTCGGTATTGGCCCCAGACCAATACCGATATCCCGGTATTTTCGATATTTCCGGGATTAACCTAAGTTAGCAAATTTAGTATAATAAAGTTAGTTTACGGAGGAATAGTAAGTAGGTTCCTAACCTAAATGAATTCATCTTCTAAATAAAACAAAATTTTCATTGACACAAGGTTTATTATTATTGTTGGCAATCACCCATTTAGTTAGTACTTAGCAATAATTTACTAATGTTCCGTTTACAATAACTTGAGGTAACTAGTTCAAATACTTTAATTAAATGTAGTTGACTAGGAAGTAGGATTCATACTAGAAATCAGTTCTAAAAATAAAATGTTTATCAAACTTAAACATCACACAACAGTCTCAACATAAACAAAACGAACCCAAAAATACACTTGTAATTAACTCTCATAAAACATAAAACTAATCAAATATTCTCAGAAAACATAACAAACTAAACTTAACTCTTAGTATGGTTTACTAATCATGAAATAATATTCTGATTACCAAAATAACAAAAATTCTTAAATTAAATTTAGTCCAAATCAAATTGAGTTATAAAGAGGTACCTAATCAAAATATTATTAAAATCTCCATTAAATTTTTGGTTGAGCCTTGTAATGAGATCGTAGAAATAGTAAAGTATCTAAACTTTTATCACTCAATCTTGATCGCAAATGATTACACAAGTAACCCGATGAAGAGAAAGCTCTCTCCGACTCTACACTAGTTGGTGGAATACTTATTAAATTGTTGAAGGCCATACTCAAATATTTTCCTCTAGACCCCCCGTTTTCGTAAAGAGCCATTTCTATTTTTATTAAAGTGTCAAAGTCAGGTGCAGTTTCTATTGATGTGCTGTTCTGATTTAGCATTTGCTTTTTCACTGCCATTTCTAACTGTTTCTTTAGCGGCACTGAAGCTGAAGGAAGATCATCATATGCAGAAACAGCAACATTAGGTGTAGATTCCACATTAAAATTTTCTTTGGGTTTAACAACATCCACAATGTGTTTTCTCATCTCTGTGCAATCTGGCCTTAAAAATACATCACAGTATTCATTTGCTGAATCGAAATAAGTTTATTTTACTAAAACCGAAAATACCGAATATCCCGGTTTTTGTGAAATGACTACCGGTATTAATTAGACCTAAATTTGGCCCGGTATTCCGGTATTTTCGAAATTCGGTATCCCGGTTTGCGACCCCTACAACTGATATACAAATATATATATATATATAACTGATATACAAATATCAACGAAGGTTGATATTTGTATTAAGAAAAATCAATTATTCGATGTTGGTGAAGACCTACTTTCACCGGCATCTCTTAATTTAGTTCACGAACTCAATAGACCAGGGATTACACTCACTTTTCGACCACGCTGCGTAGTTTACGCTTCACCGACTAAGGTAATGTACATCAGTTATGATGATACGGGATACGGATACTCTTATGAAAACTATCGAAAACAGTTTGATCGAATCTTTATTTCAATGTTGATTTATATTTATTACCAAATGAGATTGGTATAGAATTCAGCTCTACAAAGTAGTTGAGTTGGTATTTATTGAGATGAGAAGCAACTGCAACGCAATAAAATTTTTCTTCATTGCAACATACCTGTGCACCCGCTTTTGTATATTTGGACCTTAATCTCGTTATCAAAAAAATACTGGATAGACTTCATTTCATCACCTTGTAAATCTTTTCAGAGATGATATAAGAATTGAAGTCCTATAGTTAAGCCAAATCAAACTTTTATAGTTCCAGGATAAGTGTGAAGAATAGTTGAATCAGAAATAATGGGATATATTTGTCATAGATCTCCCTATTTTCCCATCTATTGATTACCAATATACATATAGTTTTCACGGATACGAAGAGTTCACGAACTTTGTGAAATATAAAATCCGGGGTGCAAATGTTTGGTCAATATTTCAGGGCATTTTATTTAAAATTTCAGTATATTCTGTTGATTGAAGGACCTCGTTTCGAAATGTGCGTTTGATTTGTCCGGCCTTCACTCAAAAGATATAGGTGCAATAACGTGCAGCAAACGTCAGATGCAAATTTCGCTGTCGAAGCTTTAGGCCAGTCCTACATTAGAAGCGGATTTGGTCAGGCCAGCCAACCCGACCCGATTTGATTCTCCTCAGAGCAGTCCAGACCAGATCGAGCACTGCCTCTAATGTAGGAGGAAAGTACATTTTCTTTGTTTTTGTTTCCTCCAGACCCAGCAAGACCCGCCAGACTGTCAGGTCTGGCGAAATTCAGCTTCCAATGTAGGACTGGCCTTAGAGTCGTTTATATATCTTAGGACCACGTCTGCTTTTTTTTCTTTCACGTTTTCCCTCACAGAAACCTGAAACTGCTAAATCAAACTTTTTGGAAAGCTTGAAAATGGCATCCCAAGTTCGATTTCCAAGTTCAATACAGGGTGTGGCGAAAGACAGTTTACCGTTTTGCATATGAGGAAAAAGAATAAAAAAAAATAGCAAATAAATTTATTTTCGAGAAAAATATAACATCCATAATTACTTGTGTCCTCACATTTTATGTTCGAAATTTTTCCTTCCCTCTTCAACACACATGCGGTATCATTTAGTCACGGTAAAACAAAATGTACGAAAAAATTAGCAGGGACTTACGAATTTACGATACAGTTTATGTACTATTTGTCGGGTGGAAACTTGCTTATTTCGAAAGCGCTGGTGACATTCTTCGAAAATTTATTAGTATTAAATGTATGTAATTAAATGTAGGTATATGTTTTTGATCAGTCTGAATGAAAATCAACAAATCCATAATGAGATGAAATGTTTGATTTGAACAAGTCTGCTCTTGAAAGTGTAAATAAATCAAAAATATCCAAAATTGACAATTATAGTCTTACATTTCTTGAAAGTATCAATGATATCTTTTTTTTTTATTTGAGAAATATGTGCTTCCACCACTAGGGGTCATTAGCACATTCTATTATCTACAAATGGGGTTCACATATAAAGTTATCAGATTTGATATGATATTACAATTAAATTATACACTTCAAGTCTGTATCTTATATTCTGTCGTAAAGTTCTATTTCTTTGAGATAGTTTAAAGTTTTTTCCGATTCTTCAATATTATTTCCCAACGCAACTTCTATCCGATCACTCACTCCGCACAGATGACGTTTCCCTTGAAATTTTGGGCATTCGCTTATTAGGTGTTTAACAGTCACTCGCGTTTCACAGAGGTCGCACTGTGAAGGTTCTTCTCTCGAGATCAGGAAACCATTAGTGAATTTGGTGTGTCCACTTCTGAGACGACTAACTTTAATTTGTTTTTTACGTCCACTTGGATAAGCTGATTTCTTCACAGGAGTTGTTTTAACGTTTTTGAGAAATTATGGATTTTCTGACCATGCTTTTGCCATTCCTTTTTTATTTATTTTTTGACCTGTAGATTAGCTTCTTCTCCAATGAACACTCTCTTAGTATGTTGGCTGGCAAGTGCTTCCTTTGCTGCTGCGTCTGCCATCTCATTTCCCTTTATTCCGGTATGAGAGGGTACGTATATGAAAATGACGGTGATATGTCGCTGTTGCATCAGGTAAAGTAGATGCTGTATTTGTTGAACAATAGGATGCTGAGGGTATGTTTGTTCGATATTTTTAATTGTTTTTAGGGAATCTGTACATATAACGAATCGAGATTGTTCACCTTTTGTATTGAGTATTTCTAAAAGTGCGTGAGGTACTGCCATTAATTCACCTGAGAAAACACTACCCTCCATCTTATATTTTCTAGTTTCTCGAGGGCTTACCAATGCGAATCCAACTATTTCTCCCCCATTGTTTGATGATGCGTCAGTGTAATAGAATTGTGCGTTCATGTATTCATCTTTTATACTCCTGAAGTGGTAATGGATGATTTGTGGATTTGTGTTGCTTTTGCAGTATTTTGTAAGACTTGTATTACTATGTACTGTAGAGAGTATTATTTGTTTGAAGCAGTTCGGGTATAAAATACTGGATGTCTTTCAAGTAACAACCCAATCTACGATGAAAGGAGGGTCTTATATTTAGGTTTTGGTGATAGATGTCCTCGAAGTGTCTGGCGGAAACCAGTTCATTATTTAGGTTATTAGGGCTGGTGGTGTTCTTTATGGCATAGGTAATCGTTGCCTTTTTAAAGCGGTATTCAATAAGTAACTCTCCTAATAGACAGTATAGGCTCTTTATCGGAGTTGTACAAAATGCACCTGTGATCAATCGTAGTGCTTTGGACTCTATTCGTTGTATGGCTTCAATGTTTGTTTTACTTGTGTTGAAATAAGATAAGAAGCCATATTCCAATTTAGATTTTATGAGACTTTTGTAGATGGTCATGAGATTGGCTATGTCAGCTCCCCAAGTTTGGTGCGAAAGTACTCTTATAATATTCAAACCTTGTACACAGTTAATCTTTACACTGTCAATGTGTTGTTTCCAAGTTAGTCTATCGTCAAAAATCATCCCTAGAAAGTTCACCCAGTTCTCTTGTTGTATTATGTTACTTCCCAAAAACAGGTTTATTGGTTCTCTATTCCTACCTTTGGAGAACAGAAGTGTTTTCGTCTTCTGAGCAGAAAAACTAAAACCTGTTAACGAACTCCACTTTTCTATCTCTCTTATAGTATTTTGTATGAGTAGTTGTAGTGTATGTGTATTTTTACCTGCTACATATATTGCAAAATCGTCGGCGTATAAAACTTTTTTAACTGGCGCTGTCACTTTCTTTACTACCTCCTGGATTGCTATGGCAAACAAGGTCGTACTCAGAACACCACCCTGGACTATGCCATTTTCCTGACCCTGTTGATTGGATATTGTTCAATTCAACTTAACTCTAAAGTGTCTATCGCTAAGGTAGTTTTGAATAAAAAGGAAAATGTTTCCACTTATGTTCCATGATTTTAGTGTATCAAGTATATTTTTCCTCCAAGTCATATTGAACGCCTTCTCTATGTCAAAGAAAACGGCTAGTACTTTCTGTTTTGTTGTAAAGGCATCGTGTATGTAGCTTTCCATAGCTATGATATTGTCATTGGTAGATCTATGCTTCCTGAAGCCATTTTGTCGTTGATAAAGGAGGTTGTTCGCTTCAAGATGCCATGAAAGTCTCTTATTTATGATTTTTTCTAGTAATTTGCACATTGTGCTGGTAAGTGAGATGGGCCTGTAAGAGGATACATGTGTTTTACTCTTCCTTTGTTTGAGAATTGGGATAACTATCGCCTCCTTCCAAGATGTGGGAAGTGTTCCAGTGGAAAAAATTAGGTTGTAAAGTCCCAGTAGGTATTCTCTTGCTTTGGGTCCCAAGTGTGTTAAGAAGATATATGTTATACTGTCCGGCCCTGGTGAGGTTTTCTTGGTTTTTTCTAAAACATTATTCAAAACGCTTTTATTGTAATAGGATTGTTTAGTTCGTTGTGTTTTAGAGTTTAGAGTTAGAGTATTGAAAAAGCAAATTTCAGATACTCATAACTGCTGAACTATTTGACAGATTTTACTTAGTTATGGACTCGATCGATATATTTGCACAGTTAACTCATTGTAACAGTATGAAACCTTTAGTTCATCTTCTTCCTAAGATAGAGACAATGTGACCAGCCGCCCAAACATTTTCAAATCAGACCACGGGTTCTTCATCAGGAACTCATACCCAATTGATTGAGACCACAGAAATTGATATTCAAACGTTAAATACATAATTATTGGGCGTTTTACAGAATTGTTATTTTCCATTCTTCACATAAACACAATGTGTTATTTCCGATAGCTCAGTAATTTTGAGGGATAAGTGGACTGTATTTATTTTTGCGTTTGAAGCTGGTGCGAACGCGAAATATATAATATGAAACAACAAATTCATATAAAGAAATGCGGTCAACAATGATGACTTACCACAGCGGTGAACTACGATGATTTCAGGGCTCTGCTCCAATTATCAGCTCTTCACGTGGACCCCTTGCTGCTGGATTTCTAGTCCAACTTTTGTTCAAATGCGGTGTTGAAAACACAATCAAAATGCGATGCGAAACTTCCAAATATGCGGGTGAAACCAAGCGTGTAATATATCCAAAAAAACAAATCAAAATTAGCGTGATTTTATAAACAATTTCGATAACAAACGTGATAGCGAGAGTTCTTCTATTCCAATTCGCGTTCTAGAGGCGTATGCTTATCCATAACATGTGCGAAGTCACCAGTGTTGACTTATAAAATTAGCACGAAATTCAAATATTCAGCGATCGCCTCAGCTTCAAATTCATGCTGTAACAAAAGGACCGAACACTATGTTTTCTGAAAATCAAAAGTTATTAGTAATTAGGAATAACAATTTGAGATGTTCATTCTTTCTCCTATCAATAAATCAATAAATAAATTCACCCAGTTTCGTCATAGTATAAGTTAGTAAAGAAGAAATAATTTACTGATGAGCTGAAAAATTATTGATCACGCATTGGAGGATTCGTTCTTCCCCCTGGTTGACAAGTTCTGCCAATGGTGAGTCCATAAAACAGAGAAAAAATTGAGATCCTTCGAGCCGGATTTGAACCAGCGACCTATGGATTACCACTTATATTCCTCTACAGTCCACCGCTCTACCAACTGAGCTATCGAAGGTTGATATTTGTATTAAGAAAAATCAATTATTCGATGTTGGTGAAGACCTACTTTCACCGGTATCTCTTAATTTAGTTCACGAACTCAATAGACCTGGAATACACTCACTTTTCGACCACGCTACGTAGTTTACGCTTCACCGACTAAGGTAATGTACATCAGTTATGATGATGATTATGAAAACTATCGAAAACAGTTTGATCGAATCTTTATTTCAATGTTGATTTATATTTATTACCAAATGAGATTGGTATAGAATTCAGCTCTACAAAGTAGTTGAGTTGGTATTTATTGAGATGAGAAGCAACTGCAACGCAATAAAATTTTTCTTCATTGCAATTTTTCTTCATTGCAACCTACCTGTGCACCCGCTTTTGTCTATTCGGACCTTAATCTCGTAATCAAAGAAATACTGGATAGACTTCATTTCATCACCTTGTAAATCTTTTCAGAGATGATATAAGAATTGAAGTCCTATAGTTAAACCAAATCAAACTTTTAAAGCTCCAGGATAAGTGTGAAGAATAGTTGAATCAGAAACAATGGGATATATTTGTCATAGATCTCCCTATTTTCCCATCTATTGATTACCAATATACATACAGTTTTCACGGATACGAAGAGTTCACGAACTTTGTAAAATAAAAAATTCCGGGAGCAAATGTTTGGTCAAAATTTCAGGGCATTTTATTCAAACTTTCAGTATATTCTGTTGATTGAAGGACCTCGTATCGAAATGTGCGTTTAATTTGTCCGGCCTTCACTCAAAAGATATAGGTGCAATAATGTGCAGCAAACGTCAGATGCAAATTTCTCTGTCGAAGCTTTAGAGTCGTTTATATATCTTAGGACCACGTCTGCTTTTTTTTCTTTCACTTTTTCCCTCACAGAAAGCTGAAACTCCTAAATCAAACTTCTTGGAAAGCTTGAAAATGGCATCGCAAGTTCGATTTCCAAGTTCAATACGGGGTGTGGCGAAAGACGGTTTACCGTTTTGCATATGAGGAAAAAGAAGCAAAAAGAATAGCAAATAAATTTATTTTCGAGAAAAATTGTAACGCCCTTTTTTACCTATTATGTATTTTTCGGGCGCCAGCTATTCTTTGCTTATCAGGGAGAATAGCAAACCTACCAAGGTAGCTTCTAGTCGAACACAGAGTTCGGTTTTATCTAAGTTATTAGCGATAATTTGAGCAATCAAATAGGCAAAAATTTAATATAATTTATTCGGAATATATGTACAGAAAATTCCCTCAGTATGTTGAATAAAAATAACATAAGTAAATAGCTATATTTCAACAAAATAATAGACTTAACCTGACAGTATGAAATGTGAAGAATATATTAATTCGGAATATAATTACAGAAAATCACCTTGGTATGTTGAATACAAATTACTTAAGGAATCAACTATATTTCAGCAAAATAACAGATTTAAACTGACAGTATGAAAGGTAAAAATAAATTAATTCGATATGTAAGTACAGAAAATCACCTCGGTATGTTGAATACAAATAAGGTAAGTAATCAGCTATATTTCAACAAAATAATAGATTTAAACTGACAGCATGAAATGTGGAAATGTATTAATTCAGCAAAATAACAGATTTAAACTGACAGTATGAAAGGTGAAAATAAAATTAATTCGGTAATCAACTGTAAAAATTTAAACAGAACGCAAGAATTCAGTTATACTTGCGAAAATAACACTTTCTAAGGACATTAACAATTACAAGTGAAATGCATGAAAATGACTTAATTCTAAATCAAAATCAATCTGGCTGCGAACGCTACTTTCTCGCAAATAGGACGCAACAAATTGTGATTGAACTGTAATCTGAATAAAAATTTTACTGGCTCGCGAGAAGAGCTAAGAATAATTATTATCTACAGACGGAGGGTTGCTAACTGTCCACGTGGACAGGAAGTCCACAGAATTCCCGTAAAAAGGAATGAAATCGAACTCGGAAAAATAGGCGATTTTGATGAAATTGAAATAAAGGGGTTTCGGCAATGGGGTATTCGTTTACTCACTTTTTCTTTTCTTTCGTCGCTCAGGACACTGACGA
The DNA here is from genome assembly GCA_030674115.1 of Micraspis discolor. NCBI lineage: Eukaryota > Metazoa > Arthropoda > Insecta > Coleoptera > Coccinellidae > Micraspis > Micraspis discolor. Next base: position 30,544 of record JARTUT010000519.1, on the reverse strand, counting down.
CCGACAAAACCACACTCTGTGCACTGATGGGATAAGCTAAAATCGCTACTATTGAATAACAAAAAAAAAAAAATAAACTCCTGTAAATAATGAATCTAACTGAAAACTGAACAAAATTACCTATCTTAAAATCTATATCTAACCCGGAACCACAATCACTAAATCGGAAGGAATCTGAATTAATCTGCCAAACTCATGTGAACGGAAGCGCAATAAAATTGAAAGAATGTCCTTCTGAAGTTTCCTACCAGTGAGAAGATGATCATTTAGAGAACCTTCCTCTGAGTGAGGAGATTTAGCGGAGGCATTAAAAACAACGCGGATTTTGGGTTGACCATTTTGATGTTTGATCACGCAATGATGAGGCAGATAAAACGAATTGGACTTTATTGAACTATCTGGCACAATTTCCATATGGTTTGAAAGAAGATGATCCCGCATGAATTCGATGTAAAGTTTATAAAAACTCGGGTTTTTCACAAGTCTGCGTTCCAGACAGAAAAAAACGCTGTAACGCCAGTTCTCGCATCCCCGTGAAATGAGGCAAGTTATTACGGAAAGGAAGGGAAACCACGTAGCGACCCCCATCGTCACGATAATATTGATCCGAAAAAATCCGATCACACAGTTTGTCATCAGGTGACAATGGTTCTATAGATGGAACAGAATCAAGTTCCCAAAATTTCCGAAGAGAAATATCAGACGTGAATTCAGAGCACGAAATGTGGAATGTTGATATCTGTGTTTTCGGACTACATTCAAATCTTCCCATCAGAATATACCCCAAAACAGTTTCAATGGCGTCAAGTTGACCTGGTTTACCCATCATCTGATCTGATAATGAGATTTTCGAAAACACATCTGCGCCTAACAGAATGTCAATTGTACCAGGAGTATGAAAATTTTCATCTGCTAGCTTTAAGTGCTTCAAATGTAGCCAAGCAGACTCAGGAACCTGATAAGCAGGTACCTCATCACAAATTCTATCTAGAATTATAGCGTCTGTCAATATGACAGGTTCATTCAAATTGATTGGTCGAAATAACAAAGTCAAGTAACCATGAGTAGCATTAGTTTTCATGGTGCTGAGACCCTTTACCTCGACATCTATTTTGCGGCGGGGTAGACATAACGAATTTGCAGCCTTTCGGCTGATAAACGAAGACATGGATCCGCCGTCGATCAGGCATCGAAATGAATGGAAATTACCTAAATTATCTCTTACGTCGATTAATGCCGTCGATAAGAGAACTGCGGATGACTTTCGACAGACACCAGCAGATGCAGTCAGAACTGCTGTATCAGAAGGGGCAGAACTAGTCGAAGGTAACCCTTCTAAATTATTGGAAGGTTTAGACGATGACGATGCGAGATGAAGCAAAGTGTGATGTCTTTCGTTACATTTGCGACAGGTGTTCACTGATTTGCAAATCATGAATTCCACTAAGGCAATTAAAGCACAAGTGCTTTTGCTTGACGAAGGCATGACGTTCCTGAGGAGATCTTTCCAAAAAATCTGAACAAGATTGAATCGGATGATTTTGTTTACAAAGTGTACAAATTGGGCTATTTTTGGAGCGTTGAATCTTGTGATCATTCGAGAAGTAAGATGCAATGTTTGATTTTGGGTTTGCGGGTCTACTAGGATTAGAGGATTTAAACTTGTTACACGAATTATGAGCTGCTCCTAACGTATCCATTGCGATGCAATATTTATTAAGAAATTCAATGAGCGAGCGTATTGAATTCTGGAATTGATGATGAACCATTTTCAAGTTCGAAACGTGCTACTGTTGCATTATCTAAGCGTTTTATCAAGAGCATGAACAAAATGAAATCCCAAGATTCTACAGGAAAATTCATATTTTTGAGGGCGGCTAAGTTTTCTGTGAAAGTATTGAGTAACTTACGAAGGGCAGATTCATTATAACAACTGATTTTGGAAGTATTTTCAATAGCGTTCCAATGTGCTTGAGCTCTCAACCTTTCATTAGAAAACCGACTGACTAGAGAATCGTAAGCTATTTGGTAATTGCCAGAGCTCATAGGTAAAGTGCGTACTTAGGAAAGTGGCGGACCTTCTAGAGAAGAAATCAAGTAATTAAATTTCTCAATTTCACTCAAAGAGTTATTATTATGAACCAAAGCGTCAAAAACATCAATAAATGTTACAAACTGCGTGTAATCCCCTCTAAACTTTTTAATTTCTATTTGCGAAAGACGAACATTTGGTGTACAAGCTGTAGCACAAGACCCAAGACTTTGTTTTCGAATTAAACTTGCTTGTGCCGACATTTGAATCAAATAATTCTGAATACATTGTTTTAACGAAAAATTTAGAAAGCACTGACGTGAGGTCAGTTGGCTTAGGCGCTCTTGTAAACCACTTACAATTATTTAAACTTTGAAAAATCATATCTCCAGAACTATTAGCTTGTCGAAGTCGAGAGTGGTATTTTTGTATACGTCTGATAAAACTGCACCATAAAAAAATTTTTATTTGAACAGTGTCATTTGAAAAAAAATTTTTTTTTTGTTACTCCGAACCTATTCGGCCGATTTGACCGAATAACGAACTTAGCCGAGATATTCATACCTCAAACCTATTCTGAAAGTTTCAACTCTCTAACTTCATCCGTTCGAGAGTTATCGTGTTCACGGAACGGACGGACGGACAGAATCGATTTTGACCATGGATTTGTTATTTCCGATAGCTCAGTAATTTTGAGGGATTGGACTGTATTTATTTTTGCGTTTGAAGCTGGTGCGAACGCGAAATATATAATATGAAACAACAAATTCATATAAAGAAATGCGGTCAACAATGATGACTTACCACAGCGGTGAACTACGATGATTTCAGGGCTCTGCTCCAATTATCAGCTCTTCACGTGGACCCCTTTATCAGCTGCTGGATTTCTAGTCCAACTTTTGTTCAAATGCGGTGTTGAAAACACAATCAAAATGCGATGCGAAACTTCCAAATATGCGGGTGAAACCAAGCGTGTAATATATCCAAAAAAACAAATCAAAATTAGCGTGATTTTATAAACAATTTCGATAACAAACGTGATAGCGAGAGTTCTTCTATTCCAATTCGCGTTCTAGAGGCGTATGCTTATCCATAACATGTGCGAAGTCACCAGTGTTGACTTATAAAATTAGCGCGAAATTCAAATATTCAGCGATCGCCTCAGCTTCAAATTCATGCTATAACAAAAGGACCGAACACTATGTTTTCTGAAAATCAAAAGTTATTAGTAATTAGGAATAACAATTTGAGATGTTCATTCTTTCTCCTATCAATAAATCAATAAATAAATTCACCCAGTTTCGTCATAGTATAAGTTAGTAAAGAAGAAATAATTTACTGATGAGCTGAAAAATTATTGATCACGCATTGGAGGATTCGTTCTTCCCCCTGGTTGACAAGTTCTGCCAATGGTGAGTCCATAAAACAGAGAAAAAATTGAGATCCTTCGAGCCGGATTTGAACCAGCGACCTATGGATTACCACTTATATTCCTCTACAGTCCACCGCTCTACCAACTGAGCTATCGAAGGTTGATATTTGTATTAAGAAAAATCAATTATTCGATGTTGGTGAAGACCTACTTTCACCGGTATCTCTTAATTTAGTTCACGAACTCAATAGACCTGGAATACACTCACTTTTCGACCACGCTACGTAGTTTACGCTTCACCGACTAAGGTAATGTACATCAGTTATGATGATGATTATGAAAACTATCGAAAACAGTTTGATCGAATCTTTATTTCAATGTTGATTTATATTTATTACCAAATGAGATTGGTATAGAATTCAGCTCTACAAAGTAGTTGAGTTGGTATTTATTGAGATGAGAAGCAACTGCAACGCAATAAAATTTTTCTTCATTGCAATTTTTCTTCATTGCAACCTACCTGTGCACCCGCTTTTGTCTATTCGGACCTTAATCTCGTAATCAAAGAAATACTGGATAGACTTCATTTCATCACCTTGTAAATCTTTTCAGAGATGATATAAGAATTGAAGTCCTATAGTTAAACCAAATCAAACTTTTAAAGCTCCAGGATAAGTGTGAAGAATAGTTGAATCAGAAACAATGGGATATATTTGTCATAGATCTCCCTATTTTCCCATCTATTGATTACCAATATACATACAGTTTTCACGGATACGAAGAGTTCACGAACTTTGTAAAATAAAAAATTCCGGGAGCAAATGTTTGGTCAAAATTTCAGGGCATTTTATTCAAACTTTCAGTATATTCTGTTGATTGAAGGACCTCGTATCGAAATGTGCGTTTAATTTGTCCGGCCTTCACTCAAAAGATATAGGTGCAATAATGTGCAGCAAACGTCAGATGCAAATTTCTCTGTCGAAGCTTTAGAGTCGTTTATATATCTTAGGACCACGTCTGCTTTTTTTTCTTTCACTTTTTCCCTCACAGAAAGCTGAAACTCCTAAATCAAACTTCTTGGAAAGCTTGAAAATGGCATCGCAAGTTCGATTTCCAAGTTCAATACGGGGTGTGGCGAAAGACGGTTTACCGTTTTGCATATGAGGAAAAAGAAGCAAAAAGAATAGCAAATAAATTTATTTTCGAGAAAAATTGTAACGCCCTTTTTTACCTATTATGTATTTTTCGGGCGCCAGCTATTCTTTGCTTATCAGGAGAATAGCAAACCTACCAAGGTAGCTTCTAGTCGAACACAGAGTTCGGTTTTATCTAAGTTATTAGCGATAATTTGAGCAATCAAATAGGCAAAATTTAATATAATTTATTCGGAATATATGTACAGAAAATTCCCTCAGTATGTTGAATAAAAATAACATAAGTAAATAGCTATATTTCAACAAAATAATAGACTTAACCTGACAGTATGAAATGTGAAGAATATATTAATTCGGAATATAATTACAGAAAATCACCTTGGTATGTTGAATACAAATTACTTAAGGAATCAACTATATTTCAGCAAAATAACAGATTTAAACTGACAGTATGAAAGGTAAAAATAAATTAATTCGATATGTAAGTACAGAAAATCACCTCGGTATGTTGAATACAAATAAGGTAAGTAATCAGCTATATTTCAACAAAATAATAGATTTAAACTGACAGCATGAAATGTGGAAATGTATTAATTCAGCAAAATAACAGATTTAAACTGACAGTATGAAAGGTGAAAATAAATTAATTCGGTAATCAACTGTAAAAATTTAAACAGAACGCAAGAATTCAGTTATACTTGCGAAAATAACACTTTCTAAGGACATTAACAATTACAAGTGAAATGCATGAAAATGACTTAATTCTAAATCAAAATCAATCTGGCTGCGAACGCTACTTTCTCGCAAATAGGACGCAACAAATTGTGATTGAACTGTAATCTGAATAAAAATTTTACTGGCTCGCGAGAAGAGCTAAGAATAATTATTATCTACAGACGGAGGGTTGCTAACTGTCCACGTGGACAGGAAGTCCACAGAATTCCCGTAAAAGGAATGAAATCGAACTCGGAAAAATAGGCGATTTTGATGAAATTGAAATAAAGGGGTTTCGGCAATGGGGTATTCGTTTACTCACTTTTTCTTTTCTTTCGTCGCTCAGGACACTGACGACCGACAAAACCACACTCTGTGCACTGATGGGATAAGCTAAAATCGCTACTATTGAATAACAAAAAAAAAAAATAAACTCCTGTAAATAATGAATCTAACTGAAAACTGAACAAAATTACCTATCTTAAAATCTATATCTAACCCGGAACCACAATCACTAAATCGGAAGGAATCTGAATTAATCTGCCAAACTGAATAATAATTAATGAAACTGATCTGAATAATGAATTATGAATCTGCTAATCGGAATGAAACTAATCTGAATTATCGGAATCTGCTAATCTGACTGAATTGTAACACGGCCTTTTATACTCTCTCGACGGAGAGAGGAAACGGACACCCACAGATGTGGCATTTGTCGCCTAAAAATGATCTTCGATTTCGGTTTATCGCGCAAAAACAGATTTATCGGATTCTAGCGAAGAGATATTTATGTTTTCAGGCCTTTTTTTCTCACCGAAAAACTCTGAAACAACGACTTCGAATCTTAAGGCGTATACAGGGGAACGGAAAATATATATAAAATAATCGGAATACTTAAAATGAAGAATGATTTTCCTATACAAAAAAAATCAAACTTCATTACAAAATATAACATCAATAATTACTTGTGTGCTCACATTTTATGTTCCAAATGTTTCCTTCCCTCTTCAACACACATACGGTATCATTTAGTCACGGTAAAACAAAATTAGCAGGGACTTACGAATTTACGATACAGTTTATGTACTATTTGTCGGGTGGAAACTTGCTTATTTCGAAAGCGCTGGTGACATTCTTCGAAAATTTCAGCATAATCTCCGTCAAGTTTTATGTGAGAAGTGAGCAAACAAACACGTTCTTCTTTCGTGTACTTTACTCGCGCAGCCATGGCAATGAACGCATAGTGAACTTACACAACAACACACTACACGTGGACAACTCAACTCGCTACGTTTCAGCTGCCTCCTTCCGCCCACAATACGCGCATGCGTGAATACCTGACTTTCGCCGCACTCTGTATATTACTATCCTTTCTCGATAGTAGGACCACGTTTGAATTTCTAATGCTTTTTTATTCAACATATAATAATGAGAATAACAATAATAATATCTGAATGGAACTTGTGAAATGAAAACAAAATAGTATTAACGTAAAATTGCTTATTTAATTCTTTCTGATTACAAAATAACAATTTTCATTGTGAGATAAATAATTTTGAAATTTGAAACCTAAATTTTATCTAGTAATTGCCTGGTTACAATTAGAATTGAATGTAATGTGCAATCCTGTAGGTATATGTTTTTGATCAGTCTGAATGAAGATCAACAAATCCATAATGAGATGAAATGTTTGATTTGAACAAGTCTGTTGTTGAAAGTGTAAATAAATCAAAAATATCTATAATTGACAATTATAGTCTTACATTTCTTGAAAGTATCAATGATATCTTTATTCATTCTAGAAAACACAGTTTTCTTTGATGAATGAGAGAGAATTTTTCATTCTCATCATAACATCCAACAATAAAAAGAGAAAATACAAAAAAGTTATTTAAGAATTTCAAATTGAATTAAAAAATTAACAATTAAATTATTAATCGGATATAATTGCCTGATGAGAGAAAAGTGTTTTATACAAATCTCGAAACTTTGGTGTCGTATTCTATTTCATTTTTTAAATAATTTTTTGTAGTTTTTTTGAATTGTTTGATGTTATGATAAGAATGAAAAATTCTCTCTTATTCATCAAAGAAAACAGTGTTTTCTAGAATAATGTAATGGTTGTTAATTTTAGATATTTTTGAAAAAAGAAAGACCAAAACATCAAAATATAAATATAAAATAATAATTGAGAGTATTTGAAAGAGGGATGTTGGCATTTATACTATAATCAGGTGAGTTCTTCTGAATATTTCAAGCATATTGAGTGTGGGCACTAAAACATTTTAAAGTTAGCGGGATTTTTAGCCCTTTTTCTTATTTTAAATCACTTTTCGATCTGGTTGATATGAAGTGAATAAAACAAACGTATCGATTGTCTTTAATTCTATTACTTTAATTGAATAACAAAAATTTTTATTAGGGACCTCTCTGTTAGTGTGAACATATATTTCGAAAATTTTAATTTCGCTGTTCTTGTGTTATAGGTGGTGGGGGTTTTGGTTTCAAAGTTATTCTTGTTTTTGATTAAGAAAATAAAATACCTCTTGAAATGAATGGCAATTTTCGTTTTTACATTTCAAGAAGTTTATTAAATTTGCCTGCTCTTCCATAAATATAATCCCTCATGTGAGCTCAGGTTTGAAACTTGCTGTATAAAAATTTTTACCTGATGCACAGTCTAGTTAGTTCTTCAGAATACCCAAGAAATAGCAATATCACATCTTTGACATATGCTCATTCACGGTCCGGTTTTCATCGATGGTGAGTTCTAAAAAAGCAGCCTGTGTTCTGTAGAGCCATTTTACCATCGTTAAGATGGGTGTGAGTTGGAGTTTCACTCCTGAATGTACGGGTTTTATTTATAGATTTATTCTACTGAATAGAACATGTTTTCTCTATGCACAACTTATCGATTTCAAACCATTCTGTTGAGTGATGCTAAGTTATTCGTATAAGATTCGCAATTTCAGAAAAAGTATCAGCTTTCAATGTGAGGTTTATGTCATCTTCATAGTCGATCATAGACGAGACATATTGATTCAGTTTGATCTTCTCTAAAGATGATGAACATCCTGGGTCCCTAAATGCTGCCGTGTGGCACCCTAAGTGTACGTTCAGATACAGTTTTTGTACCATTTCCATTAACAATCACTTGCTGTTTAAGATTTTTTCTCTACTCCTTTCATTCCTTGTATTATCTTGTTTTCGAAGGCTTTGGAGTTAGGCAATGACAACTTTCGAGTTCTCTAATGTATTCATTATATCACAAATAATATCATATGCTACTGTAAAATTTAACTTTTTCTTTATATATCCATGGTGAGTAGAGTTCTGAAATACCTTAGGAACTATAAATGTAATCAGCTGCTCGTATACTACCATCATCAATATTTTCGCGAAGCTTTCGGCTTTGTTCTCATCCCCTTTAAAAATTGATCTTATAAGTGCTTGTTTAAGCATATCTGGAAGTATTCCTTACATCTAAGAGTTGTTTTTCAGGTAGGTTAATGGAGTACATATCGGATTCATGAAAGTTTATATTTAAGTTCAAATCTACTTTTAGGTATTATTACGAATCATTTATAAGGAAATATAGAATAGGAGGAACATTCGGCCCGAGGGCCTTTGGCCCACTGAATATTGCCCGATGGGCGTTAGGATCTAATAACGCTCGTGGTGCATACAAGATTTTATTTTTCACGAATATATCATTCAATTACAATAAAATTTGACTGCTCCTATGATTTTTTTTCCATTTAACTTTCAGTAGTAACCTTGGCATTTATTAATATTTTGAAGTTCGTTATTGCTGTCATCATTTTATTAAGTGAATGTCATTACTGTTTTCGTTGTGAAAATTTAAAGAAATAACAGAAATGAATAGCAATTTGCCAAATAATATAATTGAAAATGCAGCCAAAGCTACAAATAATTTATTACCAGAAAAATCCAGACTCGTCTACGACAAGGATTATGAAACATTCCATCAATGGAAGTTGAAAAATGAAATAATTGCTATAGATGAAACAGTGTTATTGGCGTACTTTCAGGAATGGGTATGCTATTTTATTTTTCATTTTGTTCATGTGTGGGTAATTTTTTTAATTTCAGTCTGAAAAATGTTGTCCTGCGTCATTGTGGACGAAATATTCTATTTTGAAATCTACACTGATTGTCACTGAAAATCTCAATATTTCGCAATTCTCCTGGCTATTAGCGTTTTCAAAAATGAAATCTTAAGGATATATTCCGAAGAAATCCAAAGTTTTGACAGCAGAACAAGTTCATACATTCGTCATTGAAGCTCCTGATGAAATTCATCTTCTTCATAAAGTAGTTCTAATAATGGGTGTTTTTGGAGGACTAAGGAGAGATGAATTACTGAAAATGTCTATCAAAGATATAGAAGATAAGGGTAGCTGTTTACTTATATATCCGAAACTAAAACAGGTATGTCAAAAGGATTAAGCATTGTAGAGGAAGAAAAAATAGGAGCTTTGGGGCTGGTCAGAAAATATATATCCTTGAGACCCAGTGGAGTGAAGAATCCTAGATTTTTCCTCACGTTCCGAAATGGTCGGTGCACCATCCAACCTGTTGGCAAAAATACCATAGGAAGTGTGCCTTCGATGATTGCCAAATACTTAAAATTGGATAATGCAAATGAATATACAGGGCATTGTTTGAGACGGACTTCAGCAACTCTTTTAACTGAGGCTGGTGCATCCTCTGAAACGTTAAAAATACACGGAAGATGGAAGAGTGCATCTGTGGCGGAAGGTTACATAGAGCAGATGAGTGTGAATTCGGTAACAGATTCTCATGAATTCTCTAGTGGTTCTCTTATGAACGAACTTCCAAGTACTTGTGGTCAAGTTTTCGCTCCTCAGGTTTCGAAAACATCCCAAGATTCACGATTGAAGAATGTTTTCGGGAAATTCGAAAACTGCACTTTTAATTTTAATGAAGAAAGACTTTGTTTTCGTTTGTTGAGTTGTCGTTGTTTTAGTATTAAAATTCTGCGAAATAAATAATTTCTTTCTAGCTTATTTTGCTTCTCGCACAACGAGCGGGCGTTATGATCCATAATGCCCGCTAAAATGCCCACGGGCATAATGAGGGTATTTATAGCAACCCTTTCTGAGGTAAAATAAACATATAATGTACAAGTGAAAAATAAAATATTTTAGGCTCGAGGTAAAGCTGCTGTTTTATTCACTTTTTAGTTTACTAAGTACAACAAAAATAATGGGCCCTATCTACTATCTACGAGATCTTGAATTATAGACATTTTGTCTAGTATTTATTTATTATTGTCATTTTATAATTGTGGAAATTTAAGACAAATAAACAGTTGATGATGATGATGATATATATATATACATATATTACCTTCAAAATGTCCGGAAGGTCACACCTAATCATCAAACAAGACCCTTAATCCCTCTTCCGAACACCTTGTATTGAGAATCAAAGTTTTCTGAAGTAAACGTTTTTAAACATGTCTGTTTTGTTTTAGGATTCTCCTAGAGGCCACGTCATCCATCTCCGAATAATGACGGTATGAACAAAGTCCTGCTACTTCTCCTTCTGTGCTTGAATTCTGCCTACACAACCTACACAAAAAATGATACCTGTCAGATTAAGTTCATTACCAAACAGACCCCGTCATCCGGATTGACCTTCGACGCATCCCAAGTCACCTATGAAATTTACCACAAGGTAAGGAAATTTTATACGATATATCAAAGCAAATCAGTTGGAATTTCTAAGAATAAAAGGTTATTGTATATTGTTTAATCATTTAACTAGTATATGTAGTTCATATAATACGAAGATGAATTTTGCCAGATGAATACTTAGTTTCAATGACGTAGTAGGATTCGATTCAATATGCCTTTTAGAAACTGATTTAGATTTTTTTCAACAGAATATTCGGTGCAGTCGGCTACTAATTCAATTTGGAAAGGCCAAATTTATTCTAATTTACTCCACAAAATAGTTTCTTTTTGCCAACAGGTGCAGTCGATGATCGAATTGTATAAGAATTGTGTTGAATATCGACATATTTACTCAAATTTGAAATAAAACCGTGCGTTTGGATATTGTTCATTCAATATATTGGTATTTTTTGACTCGATGTGCATTGTTTTTGTATCACACTCTCCCAAAGTTCGACAAGAAATTTCAAACTTTAATGCCTTTCAATATTTTTTTTCCAAACTTCAAATCAACCTAGCATCAATTTGTTTATTTTTGATTATTTCGATATGACACAATTTTTTTTTTAAGTAAGAGTATTCTAGTTGATGACGAGATATTGTTGATGATGGAGCTCGTGTTGAATGATTGTTTGGGCTATTACCATCATCTATTGTGGATGTAATGTTTTCCGACGTTTCGATAGACATCTTCTATCTTTATCAAGGAAGAAAAGTAAAAAACCTTTTGAAAATTATCAATTTTCAGAAAGTCAATATTGACAGAAGTCATGAAAGAAAATGAACGATGTTATATACTCATCTGTGATATGATGATCTTTTTAAGTTGGATCGAACTATCGGCGTCCAAACTTCTGGCAGATCTATAGATGGAGCACTTATGGAATCAGGTGTTATTTTCATAAATGCTGCTTTTTTGATTTTTCTTCTTTGGATATTATTGATGCTTCATCCCACTTTATACGATGATTCTCATCTACAGCATGTTGGACCAACCTGGATTTGTCGCTGTCCAGTACTCGTAGAAGCTTCTGATGTTCTTTTATTCGTACATTCAGAGGGCGTTAAATTTCTCCGATGTAAGATCTTCCGCACTCGCAAGGTAATTCATATATGCAGTTCTTTGTCCTTTGTGTCTCATTATTAGGCTTAACTTTTGTAAGTTTAGCTGTGATAGTGTCTAGAGTTTTGAATGCAGTCGTTATGTTGTATCTATTTCCAATTCTTCTCATTTTCTCCGACAAACCTTTTACATAAGGAATTACGGTTTTAATGGTCTGATTTATATCTGTTGGTTCAGGTTGACTTTCTCTTGTTCGTCTAGCTTTTTCTAATATCTTTTTGGGTAGCCATTGCTTCTAAGAGTTTTCGAGATGTTATTTATTTCTTCATTTTGGTCTCCTTCAGTGCAACAAATATTTATTGCTCTATCAAATAAACATTTTGCTACTCCCAATTTAGTGTTTAGTTGGTGGTTTGAATCAAAATGTAGATATTGTCCTGTGTTCGTTGGCTTTTTATACACAGTTGTTCTTGGGATTCCATTTTGTTTATGTACGAATACATCTAAGAATGGAAGTTGTCTGTCTTTCTCGATTTACATTGTGAATTCAATTGATTCCTCTTGATTGTTTAGATACTGAAGGAATCCATCTGTAGTGTCTCTTTCATGTTGCCAAATAATGAAAGTATCATCTACATATCTTTTCCACAGATTGGGTTTAAGTACATATTGTTCTAATGCCTTCTGTTCGAAAATTTCCATAAAGTGGGAGAAGCATCAATAATATCCAAAGAAGAAAAACTTGCAAGAAGAAAAATCAAAGAAGCAGCATTTATGAAAATAACACCTGATTCCATAAGTGCTCCATCTTTAGATCTGCCAGAAGTTTGGACGCCGATAGTTCGATCCAACTTAAAAAGATCATCATATCACAGATGAGTATATAACATCGTTCATTTTCTTTCATGACTTCTGTCAATATTGACTTTTTGAAAATTGATAATTTTCAAAAGGTTTCTTACTTTTCTCCTTGATAAAGATAGAAGATGTCTATCGAAACGTCGGAAAATATTACATCCACAATAGATGATGGTAATAGCCCAAACAATCATTCAACAATAAGAGTATTCTAGCAGATTGGGGTTTGAAGTAGCTGAAATGATTGGACTATATGCCCAATTCACCAGTTACTGCCTCCGTTTCGTTCTCAATTGCCGGTCCGATGTATAATTGAATAAAATTTTGTCAGATATTATTTCATTCCACATTAGAGGAGGTCATTCATAAACTTTTCGCTTTTGTTTTACAGGTTGTGAATAACAATTTATTCAAGTTTGCCAACATTTCACGCGAAATCATAACACGGCGAAATGAAGTGATAGGAGTGATAATAACCAAAGCCAATGACTACAATTTGGCATTGAATATCACAGGACGACTGAAAGTTTTTCCGAATCGTACGTCTGAAACTGAAGGATTTTGGAGAAGTTTCGCCGAGAGCAAAACAGGATGGACCCCACTTTTCATGGACTGTTATTTTTATCGTAATCAATGGTTTTATGGTTACGTATTGAAAACATCAGATATCAGCATTGGGCTCTTCGTCAGACTTATACTGAATCCATGTGATGAGGACCTGGAAGGTGTCTTACCTGTACATAAATGTCATAATGAGTCAACAACGGTAAGTTCATGTCACAATAGTTATTCACTTTTTATTTTAAAGGTTAGCACAAATATTGTTAGAAAAGTGTAATATCTGGTCATTTCGAAGTTTCGAAAACTTTGAACTTTTTTCTAGCTTCGGTAGACGTAATTTTCAGTAGTATATTTTGTGTTATTCCTTGGTTCCTTGGTTTGGAAACATATGCCTAAAGAGAATGTTTGTTAACGTCTTGCTATTGATGTGTACTGTGTAAGGTTATTCTTCTCTACTATTTTTGCCATCAAACACCAAGAAGTCTGATTATTAAAGATCTCACAGCATCAGGTACTTTAAGTATGGTGCTAAACCTGGTGAAAACAGTCAGTTGTAAGAAAAATATTCAGTTTTATCTCTGGTCATGAAAGTATATTATTAAACAAGCTTTAATGTAGGTTAAATATATAAATATATTCATTTGAACTTTTGGCTTACAAAACAAATGTTAACTAGGGTTGGTGACGGGGTGCCACACAATTCATTGTATGACATGAAGAAGAGTGGTCTTCTATTAATAAACACAAAGGCTTCTTCAAATTGCACACATCGAATCTGAAAATTTATATATTCTTTTGAACTTTTGGCTTTCAATATTTAGTTAAAATGACAAAAGCATAAAAAAGAACTGAATACAAACAATATGTATCAAATTTCTTTAAAATTTATAACCCAATCCAAGAAAGAATCTGAAACATCGTGAATAGCCCTGAAACCATCTTGAAATTTATATATGGGACAATTATTGATGAGATGGGGAATTTTTTTTCTGCATATCTACATTCACAACTCGCCACCATGACCTGTTCTCGAACGATTAAGAACTGTATGTGAAAGATTATAACCCGGAATTTTTTCAGAAAGATCAGAAATGAGATTTTTATTGAACATTTCGTAAGAGTTCCACTTAATCCTCCATAATTCTTTATGGCTAATGTTCAAATTGAAGAATGTATTGTAGGCTTTTTTATCAATTGTCTAGGGGTTATGATAGATTTTCGCCTACAGATAACGTCTAACGTCGAAATAAACACGGCTTTCGTATTTACAAGTTTATTTACACTACTAAGAAATAAATAAGATTATCGACTAATATATAAATACAAAGGCCGATGCTGAGTTCTTTGTCTAAATTCTACAACGATCGTTAAAATCGGCTAAAAGTTCTAAACTAGCGAAACGTCTATTCGTCTAACGTCTTTTCTCCACGGTTACCGTTCTTATCAGCGTCTAAACTTAGAGTCTTTCGTCTAACGTCTTTTCTTCAAGGTTACCATTCTTATGAGCGTCTAAACTTCGAGTCCTTTTCGATGAAAACCTTCAGTCTCCAGGAACTTTCGTAATTTTTTAAGGTACATCCCTAAACACTCTCATTGGTCCACTTTAAACGAATGGGGTTTACCACAGTTCCCACCACTGTACTCAGGGTACTTCGTCATAACTTATCACAATTCTTGAGAGGCATTCAACCTTTTCACATAACACATCCGAGTCCCACTTGGTACTCCATAAATATTCAAAAATGTCAACTCGAAACATGTCCTTCAATTTGGGAACGTCAAGAGGGTTAGTCTACCCGGCGTCGAAGAAATAAACGGTATGGGCGCAATAAATAAAATGAGTCTAGGTTGTCATATTCGGATCGTCGATACATGAAGATGCACTAAATATCGGATATCACCATTTCACTGCGAAGCCAGGTCTGCACTCCGTGCCAAAATGCTAAATCCTACAGTATTATATCAGAATTGTTCACGTGACGTCAACTATCGAATTCTATTTTGTTGAATGTATGAAATAATTGGAAATAAAATGGGAAAATAATGATATTTGCTCCAAAATTTAGAGCTGCAGTTTGTCTGCGAATATGGGGAGGGACAATGTTAGACAAAGGTGGTAATCAATGAGCCGGTAGATATTATGGTGCCATTAATCATTCTCATGGATGTATTTAATTTTGCATCGATTTTTTGTGTATGTGCACTATTAAACCAAACAGAGCAACAATATTCAGCTGCAGAAACGACTAAGGCTAGAGATGCTGTGCGAAGAGTGGAAGCATCACCACCCCAAGAGGATCCAGCTATTTTCTGAAGAATATTATTCCTAGTTTTCCGTTTAGGCTCAGATCATCTAAATGAGCCTTGTATTTGAGAAATGAATCTAATTTAACTCTCTCTAATTTAAGTATTCAGGATAGGAATTATGTTCAATAGGAGAATCATTGACAGTTACAACTGATTTCCTATATTTTTCATGATTATTCAGATGAAAACGAGATACCTCTGTTTTGTTGGGATTTGGATATAAGGGCCACTCAATAAAATAATTCTTTAAAATTTCCAAATAATCACAGTATGTTTTCCATAGTGTGGAAATCCGAATGGTGGTAAGCAATAGCAATGTCATTAGCATAAACAAATTTCTGATATGATGTCGTGGGTTAATCTCTGAGATATAAATTGAAAAGTAAATGAGCTACAACTGATCCATGTGGAATACTATTTTTCACTGTTTTGAAATTGCTACTATTATTGTCAACAAAAACATGAAACATTCTATCAGATAACATTTTTTGTAATAATTTCACCATTTTCCCACACTTCAGATGGGTATAGAGTTCGAAAATTATTCCATTTTTCCACACAGAGTCTTATATGCCGAAGATAAATCAATGAAAGCAGCTCCTGTTTTCAATCATTGAAGCCTGATTCTATGAAAGTTGTGAGCATGAGAACCTGACCTGAACAATTTTTATTTTTCCTAAAACCTCCCTGGAAATTTTGTAGAGCATTTTTTATGAAAGATTCAATTGTGAAATGAAATAACTTTATTAATATCTTGAAATGAACATTCAATAAACTGATTGGTCGATAACTACTAGGATAAGAAGGATTTTCCTCTCGTTTCAAAATACTTAATACTTTACCTTACTTAGGTCATAATATAAGCAGATTAAGTTCACAACAAAAACCAGAGCCGACCTCTGTAATTCAAGTGTGTTATGACTATCAATGTGATATGAGTACCATACTTTTTCTTCGACTCCTTTGATAATGTATGAATCAATCTACATATTGAGAGGAGTTATCGAAAACTTTGACATTAATTTGTTTTTACTGAATAGTTCACAATAATGTCCAAAGAACGATCATGGGCTTTATGTTTCTCTGATTGTTTCACAATTTTGTATAACCATCCGCATTGATTTTCTGATGAGAGAGTAGGAAATCCACAGGAAACATGTTTTATACACTCCATATTAAAAAATATTTCAAGTGAATTTCAAAGCTCAATAAGTTCTTTAAAAATGATCCCATGAAACATCCAAGAGGTTGTTTAAAAAGTGGGTAGATTTTTTTCCTGAAGTGTGTTTTGAGCAAAATCATCAGACTCAATTTTGATTTCAATTTTTCGATAAAGCACTTCTTCAGCTCTTAAATATTTGTTGGTGTCGCTTTTCTATATCTTATAATTACAGAGGGAGACACGATTCACGGTTTTGTTAAACTTTATCTTTTTCATGAAGACATAACATATCAATATTAAAAAATGATCTGATCGTCATGAGCCATAAAACATCTGAAAATTAGTTTTATCGTCTTTCAAATTAAGAAATTCAATTCAATTCAACTCAATTTGTAACGTCACACGATCTCTAAAAAAGGTGGATAACACAACAATCTTCAGATTTAACACCAAATTCAAATTGAATTAATTCTAGTTAAATTTTTTCCTATCACTCTTCACTGAACTCTTGCATTTTG
The DNA here is from genome assembly GCA_030674115.1 of Micraspis discolor. Classification (NCBI taxonomy): domain Eukaryota; kingdom Metazoa; phylum Arthropoda; class Insecta; order Coleoptera; family Coccinellidae; genus Micraspis; species Micraspis discolor. The sequence goes on along the minus strand of JARTUT010000519.1, from coordinate 13,080 downwards.
TAACAATATCAGATCCACTTCAAGTTTTCTTCCCAACTTCTTGAAACTATACCAAAAATTTAGTTTCCATGTATCTTAAATTCATTCAATTAATTACAAGAAGAAATGAAAAAATCTCTTATTGAACGAAATTATGATTTTTTCATCGATTGGATAATTCCCGCGACTAGATCCAATAAACTTCGAAAACGAAGGACATAATTTATTTTCCACAGTAAATTCCCCGGACTCCATTTCAATGTAAACTTGCCTGAATGTTCTCGCTGCTGAAAATTCCAAGAAAGTTTCTATCGTTTTCAGTGCGAACCGATCCAAGCTGAAGAGGGGAAAGAAGTTGAAGAAAGCTACCGATGCGTTTGTCGTCCCGGATACTTCAGTCCCCTGCCCGTGAACCTGAGTTTAGGGGTGAATGCTGATGGCGAGAGAGGAGAAGCCGATTCCTTAGATCCTTTGCGGTAAGTGCCAGTTCAAAATAGTGGATTTCGGATTACTAACGAGAACATGAAGGGGGAAGTTTTCTACATAAAAGATTTGGTAGGAATCACGTAAAAAAATAGATTGTCGTTAGGTCAGATGGTTTTGGCGCTCTATTTAAGTGAACAAACACGCAGAAATGGTTGATTGGATAATGGGTGTCTTTTATATCCGGAGAAGAACTTATGGGTATAACGAAAAAAATATTAAGTTTGAAGAGAGTAAATCGAAAAAACTCTTCAAATACTGATTAACTCCAGATCATTATGTTTAGGGACTCATTGTCCTCACGGACGATCGAATTTTCAGTAGAAAATTCGAAGGTTCGGTGTTAGCTAATGCAATTGAACGAATTTTCCGTAAACAATTCGAAAGTTATAAATAGTTTGGAAAATTTGAGAGCACTCTATTCAGGTGAACAAGGGCATAAAAAAAATTGCCAAACTCATTTCACATTCTGTTAAGCTGGAAAAGCCTGGGCTACGAGAATATTTTAGCTCTGTAGAGTATAAAGAACAATATCATAATCTCAATTTTCGCTACACCAAATATTTTTCCTTGATGAGCAAGCCAGTATAGCCAAAATAGTAAATCATCAATACAATGAGGTTTATACAGAAAATTTATTTTTAGTCAAAATATATCCGATATACCGGTATGAAATGAGTGTTTCTTTGTGAAAATAAAACAATAATTATTAATGAGAAAGTGAGAAACATTTCATTCCTGTATTGGCCATTGTTTTCTACACATTTTGACCTTTTTTCTGGCAATTCGTGGATACCTCGCCAACAAAATTGTTCGTCTTTCAAAGCAAACCTACAAGACACCCAATTTTCGATCTCCTCGTAGGAATCCAAGTGCTGCTCAGCCGATGCGTGTCCCATAGATGAAAATAAATGGAAGTCGGAAGGTGAATACAACGGATATAGCAGCTCCCAGCCAAGTGTATTGAGGTATAGCCTGAGCTGGATTTGCTTTGTGTGCAGGTGCAATGTCATGGAGTAAAATTACCTTACCGTGTCTTCTGGCCCATTCTGATCGTTTCTCGATCAATGCATGGTTCAAATGGATCATTTGTTCTTGGCAGCGATCAGTTTCAACGGTTTCACCAGGTTTTAGGAGCCCGTGGACACCACACCTTTCTGGTCCCACCAAACACACAGCATTGTCTTCTTGTGGAATCGATCTAGTGCAGTCGATGACGATGGTTGTCCCGAATTAACCCATTATATTTTCAGTTTTGGATTCTTAGCACATATCAATTTTTCATCGTCAGTAACAATCCGATGCAGAACCGATTTTATTTCGTGCCTTTGAAGCAAAATTTAACGAGTGTTTTCTCGATTTTCCGTCTCTCTTTCATTCAATTTATGTAGCACCCATTTTCCACACTTTTGGATGTTTCCCACAGTTTTTAAACGGTCAGAAATTGATTGTTGTGCAACATTTTACATTTATTTCTGCCATTTGCTTTTGATTCAAAGATCTCCATCCAATATCGTTTGCAATTCGGCGTCTTTAAACTTTTTTGGTGGTCTTCTACGTTCTTAATTTCTCACATCGAAATTATTATTTCTGGACCGTTGAAACCATGATCACTATATGCCTCGACAAGCGTTCAATGCGACTCTGCAGTCAAACAATAGAATTAATGTTTTCCACAAATTATCACTTTCTGATACAAAATTCGACATTTTTAACACTATGAAAAAATATGATGATCTATGACTTGATAGTATACTAAATATGTTTCACAGATGTCATAGCAAACAAATAAACAAACAATAGATAAAGGCTCCTTCGCAAGAAATGTTCCCTATCGAGTCATTTGTATCTTTACGCTCACTTCATACTGGTATACCTTGTATATTTACTAATTAATTCAAGCCAAAATTACTTAGGTACTTCCGCTCATTCCTGGAACTGAAACTATTGGGTATCGAACTGAACACTCCAGGCCGATAGCCAGGAGTTCAGTCATAACACTATGCAAGGTTTTTGATAGCTATGAGCCTTACTGATAGAATAGCGAATAATTATTCAAATTTTTGAAGATCATAACTCCAGAAATAGTTTCATTGTTTTCGTATGGTATAACTCCATTACAACAAAAATTATTCGGGAAGTGTCTTTAGAGAAGAAAAATTCTAATTATTCCGAAATTAATGTGCAGATCTGGCGGAATAACGAATTCTTCCGAAACATGCATTCACCGTGAAGTTTTTCTCTCTTGCTGATTCCATCTGGGCGTAATTCTGTGAATGAACAGACGCACAAAATCAATATAGACCACAGATTTTTCATCATTTGAGAGAATCTATATACACTCTGCTCGAAACTTCAGCGCTAAACAATGAAATGAATTCAGTGGCTGTTTCATTGTGCACTTTCCACAGGTATTGTGAGACATATCAATCAGTAACCAAATTTCAAATGCGACGGAAACTGTCTGCTATTTGCCGATGATTTCAAGATGTACATTGAGGTGAGGGATGCCGATTGACCGATTGAATCTGAATGTCATGAAGTGTAATGTCATGTCTTCTACACAAAACAAAAATGTAATTCTTTTCGACTATACTGTGGATGGTAACTCGCTTGAACGTCCGGCGTTGTTGACGAATTTGGAAGTGATTTCTGACCCAAAACTTTCGTTTGCACCACATATTGATGCCATCCTCTCTGCTGCAAAAGGGATGCACGGATTTATTGCGCGCATTTTTCGTAACTTTTCGAATATAGCCACATTGAAGATCCTTTTGTACGCATATTTCTGGTGCAACCTGGAATATACAGCTTTAGTATGGTCCCCTTACCACCAAAACCATATTGTTGGGATTGAATCGGTGCAACGACGTTTCCTCAAGCTGTTATTTTATAGAGAGGATAATGTGTATCCGTCCGTTGGTTTCCATCAGGATTTACTTTTGAGTAGATACGGCATGAAGAGTTTGAAATGACGGCGAGACTGCCAGTGAGTTGTGTTCATGCACAAGTTGATCAATGGGATGGTTGAAGATTCTTGTATACTCAGTAATGTAAATTTTCTAGTTCCAAGACCTGCTTCCAGAGCGGAGAACACATTTTTCGTACTTCCGGGCCTAAAGTGACAACTTCACTCCCTTGTGACAGGTACTAAAGTGTCACATTTAATCCCTCCGGGATTAAATATTGACGAAACTCCCGGAACGATTAAATCACAAACAAACGAATTTAAGGGATATTTTATTGAAAAATACAATTAATTAGAATGGTAATTAACGTTAATATTCAAATTAATATTGTGACAGTTCGTCATATTGACCAGTCTTTCCTGGGTTAATGCAGCAGGTAACTGACGAGTAACATATAGGTCCTTATCGTATTGAACTGGTGTTTGTTTCGAAGATCCTGCGGAAACAGGAAGCGAGAATGAGGACTGTGGCATAACCATAGTGGACGAATCGGCGACTTGACCAAATATTTTATCTGAAATTTTTTGTTTATTTTTAATAGACGATTCAATATATCCCTCGGCCATGTTGGAGGATTTCCATCCTCCATGTCTCTTCAGCACGTCTATTGTTGCTCCCGAATCAGCTAACAAAGACGCAGATGTGCGTCTAAAACAATGTCCCGTATAAGACGTCGCATTTTCTAATTTCAAGAAAGCTGCTATTTGCCGTGGAAATGTACCAAACATGTTTTTTCCTACTACTCGCGTAGTACATTCTTTGTTGATGTATTGAACAAAAAATTTTGAATGAGGTGTCCCTGTCTTTCGCAATGCCACATATTTGCGAAATATCGCCACAAAACTGATGGCACTGTTTTCTGAATTTTTGATCACAAAATTTCGGTCGATTTTATTTTTGGTGTTTCTAATCGCAATTAGGAAGGAATCGCCCAAATCTCTCACATCGACGATTTCTAAATCAACCAACTCTATTCCACGACAGGCTCCCGCAACGCCCAAAATAAGTGCAACCTACAAAAAAATTGATTTCTTAAAATTTCTGAATATAAACACATTTCCAAATTTACCTTAAGCATTAAATATTTATCATCCGGAGCCTCCCGTAAGAACTGATCTGCCTGCTCAAACGTGAGAATTCTTGACTTCTTTGGCTTAAATCCCTCATTTCTTCTCTTCAAAAAAGCTAATAATTTTGGAAATTTACTTATATCAATATCTTCTCTAATGTTAATAACCGATTTCAGCATTGAGTAATGTGCCCAGAGAGTTGAGGCACAAACCGCTTTTGATTTATCATTGAAGTAGACCTATAGCGCATTTTCAGTAGGTTGTCTCACATTTTTTAAGCGGCACCACTTTTTAAAAGCATCGTACTGCTGCTCGTATAGTTTTCTAGTTTTCGGTGGTAACAATTCTTCACCTACTTCGGCTGCTCTTTTATCAATATCAGATACACCTTCTTCACTCATGATACCAATAATTATCAATAACAATGTTTCTTTACAATGACACTAGTAATGATAATGTTTATAAATTATAATTGTCACAACTCATTTTAAAGACAGTTTATTAAATGAGTTGAAGAGAGAAAAAACTGATTGAAATTATTGAAATAATTAATAAAATCATACCGGAAGTACTAAAAGTATCGTATATACCTTGCGACTGAAGTACATTTAATCCTTCAGGTAAATTATGGCCCTCCCTGCGGTCGGGCCATAAACTTTACCTTCAGGATTAAATGTACTACTTCAGTCCCGCGGTATATAATATACTATTACATGCTAACACCACGAACTAACACATTGAAATATTGTCCTCTTTATAATTTGTGTCATGCCTATAGGTAACTCTGTTTGTCCTAACATGGATATTTTTTATTGTAGCATCTCAGATAAAAAGTCATACTATTTTGGCTGACTTTGTATCACATGTCTTATTTTGTATATTTAGAATTAGTTTTTTGTTCCTGTTTACCATGTTCTGTAGATGGGTCCAACCTGTAATACATTGTACATTTTAAATAAATAAATAAATCGATGTTTTGATTGCTCAAAAATGCAGTGGTTTGGGCCAATGTATGAGAGCTGGCATTGGGTCATTCGTCTTCGGCAGTTGGTTTTCCTGATTTCTTGGAAAACAACTGGAGAACAAATGGTTGTGTACCTCTCATAATTGGCTGTTCTGCGTTGTTCTAGTGATACGATTGCGACATATCCAGTTTTACCGAAAGAACAGGCAACCATTTGCTTGGAAGTGCTTCGTGCGTGAGTAACTTTTGTTGGATTTGGATGTGTATTTTCGGGCTCATACGCGTAAATCCGCGATTCATAACCTGTCACAGATCATAGATGTGCTTCGAAGCACCGTGATCGTAGTTTGGGAGAATTTCTTTCGACCAATCGACACGATCCATTTTTTAAGCGATTGACAAATTGTGTGGGATCCAATGCGAACATAGTTTTTTTGACGGTCAAATATTCATGCAATATTGAATGTCTACTGGTCCAACTTATGCCTAAGGTTATCCCAATTGCACGATAGATCACATGACGATCTTTTAATATTAGTTGGCACACAGCATCAATAGATTTAGGGGCAACAACTGATTTTGGACGACCTTCACGAAATTCGTCTTGGAGTGAACTACGATCTCGGTTGAGTTCATCATGCTATCGATAGAGACTGATTCTTAATGGAGGTTTATCGCCAAAAATTGAATTAAGTTCATCGATGCACTGTTGATGAGTTAATTCACTTCGAAAAATGTAAAAAATAATCGCACGAAAATGTTCACGATTTAATTCCATTTGTTGGGCAAGATGAATTTTTTAAGTTACTGTAAACAACACAAATAGCGCTCGTATTTTAAAACGTTCTGACTACGTATAACCTCAAAAATGCCAAGCTTTACGATAGAGTTGTCAGTTGGCAGATAGCAACACTAGGGTTGTCCAATCCCGAGATATAAAAGGCAACCTTCGTTTTCGTAATGCTGATCGAACTTACATGTGAAAATTCGAGTCATTGAAGTATATTCAAAACTTAAAACCGTCTTATTAGCCTAGGTACAATATGATGACGTCATACTCATTTCCTCACGAATATTTTAACGAAGGATATTGTCTGTATTGACCATTATTTACCAATATTTAAAGTATCTCAAATACTTTCTTTATTTCAAAAACCAACTGGAAATATATCCTTTTGAATAAATTCCTACTCGATGTTCTAATTGTGATGCTGATTCATTGAATCAATAGCAATTACAGCCCGCAATGTAGACTGAGTGTAATGTTCGATCAAAGCAACTACGGAAACAGCAATTAAGACAGAATATTGGAGGAGACTATCGGTATAGTTGGCAAAATGTAGCTTGAAGTTCCTGTATAATTCTGAGATTGGAATTGATAGAATTCAATTATAGAAGTTCAGATCATTGAATAGTTTCCAATCATGTTTGTTCCCGCCTAATTATTGACTAAAATAAACCAGCTAATTCAATATAACTATTCACAGATGAGCATATTAACATGGACAATCGAAGAATATATCGAATCATAACAATGTTGGACCACAAAAGTCTTCACTCACGACACTGCTATTGAAAATTTCGTTTTGTTCATCTGAAAAGCATTTATTCATTGAGCAACTTGTACAGATATTCAAATAACTACTGATCTGACCCGACTAATTGTACTTTCTGTGGTATATCTGAGTTTTTTTGTTGCCTTATTGCTATACGGATAGTACTTAAATTGTAAGCGATTAACAGACGTATGGGAAAAATGCTGGCACGCTGTTGTACTAGAAAAAGCGCGCGAAAATCATAGATACTTCATAAATAAAAGTTGTTGATAATAATGTAAGGAACAACTCTTACATTTAAACTTTTGCATTAAAACAACATTTTCAGGGCGAAAAACATGAAAAACACTTTTTTTGATACTTTAGCGCCACCTACTTTGTGCGCTTTTAGTCGTGCAGCATTGCACCAATGACAAAAAAATATAGATCGCAACGTCCTCTACATTTTTTGTTGAATAAAATTTTCTTTACGATGCATACAATTCGAGAAACATGCATTTTTTTACTTTTTTTTGAGTTTTTTTGAGTTTTTCAAAAAACCGCTAACATTTCAGCGAGGCCATCGCAAAGGTAGCTTAGTTAGACCATTTTCAACAAGTGTACCAAATTTCATCGAGCGGGTAATTATACCGTCAAAACGATTTATTTTTCGACAGATTGACTGAACTAGAGTCTGAACCGAACACCACACAGGACCAGCGAACTCATGGATGGGTCGCACATAAGTTCGGTAAACAAGCGTACATGTACACGGATCACAAGGATTTCTGCAGCAGGAACAAGGATGTTTTGGCCCTGCTCACAGTTTGAGATATGTGCTCAGACCAACTCAAAGTATCCGTCACTATTACACCAAGATCACTATGGCTGTTTGAAGCAGGAATGGGGATACCATTAAGCAGGTACTGCTGTCGTGGATTCCGAGAACCCATGTGGAGAACAACACCCTTCTCACCATTGAGTGGCAGCTACCAGTCCTCGCACCACCCCGAGATGGAGTTAAGGTCGTCCTGAATAAAGTTGGCACTGATAAGATTACCAAATATTTTGGTATCATCTGCAAAATGCGAGATATGCGAGGCAACACATGAGGGTAAGCCAGATATATAAAGTAGAAATAGAAGTGGACCCAAAACAGTCCCCTGGGGTACTCCACTCAGAACATCCCTTGGAGAAGAAAACGAATCCCCAACACGATCTTGGAAAAAGCGGTTTGAGAGAAATAACTCAATCCAAGAAAGCAGGCGCCCAAGAATTTCTAAGTGCTCAAGCTTGTAAAGGAGGCGCCTGTGGGGCACATGGTTGAATGTCGAGGTAGATAACATCAACAGGTTTACCCATGTCGAAGGACATCGACCAGGCATCAACACAATCAAGCAGATTGGTAATTACCGAGCGACCCGGCAAAAAACCATGCTGGCATTGTGGGATCCGGCCATGACCCAGCGCAAACTGGAGAATTCGCCCATGGATAATTCTTTCGCAAACCTTCGCAATAATTGGAACCAGGCTGATAGGATGATAGTTAGCAGCGCAACGCTTGTTTCTCTTCTTGAAAACTGGCGTCACCCGTGCACTCTTCCACACAGCCGGCAGAGATGAAGTCGCAAATGAGCGGAAAAATATAAAAGAAAGAGGCAGCGAAATTGAGTGAGCACATTCTCTTAGAAGCCTAGATGTGATTCCGTCAGAGCCAGGTGAGAAGTCAACTTTGAGAGCAGACAAGTGGGTCTCCACGATGGATGAAAGAAAATTACATCACTGAGTTCAGAAGACATGCGAGGGTTCATCATCCTAGAAGAATGACCAGTTTTGTGAGTATAAGATGCTGAAGAGGAATCAGCCAAAACATTAGCTGTCTCTTTTGGGCCCGAACACAGTTTGTTATTCTGGTCATAGACCACAGGTGTATCCACTTCAAGAATTCAAAATTGATCTAACATAATCGAAATTTTTTTTTCGATCTTTAGAACTCGCTATCTTAAGTTCGTACTCAGATTTGGACATTTTATTGTGGCTGATAAGTAACCAGAAAATGCTCGGTGCGCATCATAATCTTCTCGCCTACCGCCACGAATATACCTCTGCCAGATTGACTTTTTATGACGTATTAGCTTGAGGATACTGCCACTGATCCAAGGTTTTGATGAAATGAAAGAAAAATCTTTTGTGACCGTGAAGCGGTCATACAAACCCAGTAAAGTCCCAGTAAAATAGACCCACATCTGCTCTTCTACATCAGTAGCAGGTTGCAGTAAACTCACCTAGTCAACCTCTTCGGTCAAACTAACTAAGTTTTTCGTAGTCAGTGATCTTGATTGACTTGGTAGCTCTATTATTTGCGGAAGGAAATTTAAGTTGTAAAGTTGACCGAACCACAACATGGGCAGACTTCCCGAATGGTGGATATTGTTCGATGTTGGACACAATGTCGGTGTCATCAATGAAATTTAAATCCAGGAGGGAAGTAGACTGTGAGCCTCTGAAACGAGTTGAAAAGTCGACCAATTGGCTGAGATCACTATCACGGACCATGTCAACGAAAACAGCTGATGCCGTATTATAGATTTTCGATGATAAGGGCCAAACTACATCCGGAATGTTGAAATTACCAGCTATGTATAGATTCCTCTTCTTGGCTCAAATACCTGCGAGCAAAGCGGCTAGTGGTGCATCAGAAACAGAGGGGCGGGGACGATAGATGCATCCAACCGAGAAACAGCAGGAATTGCCCTTGAAGAGATAGATAAATAAAGAGTCGATTCCTGGAAAATTGGGATTCGAATGATGAAGGGAAAATGAATTGTGGATTTGGCTGGACACATAAATACACACACCACCGTAGCCCACCGTTGTTGTGCTGTCACTACTGTAAATAGTGTAGCCCGGCAAGCGACCATGTCGTCCGGAATATCCGAACGAAGTCAGGATTCAGCCAAGAGTACAAAAGTAGGGTGATTGGATCCAACAAATGCTAGAAGTTCGAGATATTTAGAGGACAAAGACTGAGTATTTGTATAAATGATAGACCACTCGCATGTTTCATCTAGTTTTTTGACAGCCTGGAAATATCTGTTCTCGTAATGGTGGGAGTGCCAGAGATATATCTGATGTCAATTCCAGACTCTCCTGCACCTCTTCTGCGCTTGAGCTCTTCGCGCAAGTTGCCGAGCTGGTGTTCTGTCACCAGAAACCATTCTATGGTAAGACGGTACGTTTTTTATCAGTGCTTTATTTCTAAGAATTTTGGCAACAACCATAAAGTTAGAAAAATAAACCTTGATCTTCTAATGATCATCTTGGACGATCATTAGAAGATTTACCGAATCTCGCAACCGAAACTCATTGGGTATTAGCATCTGTTATTACACAATCGAGTATACTTGAAATCGAAGACAGATCCCCCCCAGCATCAATTTCAGGAACCCCACGAATAAGTATGTTATGAGACCTCCGCAGACGGTCGAGTAATTCAGATGGTTGTAGGCTAGGGGTAGTCTGGTTGTTAGTTAGGATCACTTGTTTCAATGACTCAACCTTCGAAAATCTGTGACTTGCAGAATCCATCATAATCTTGAGTGAGCTCTGACAGTCCGTCAAGCGATCAATCTTGGACGAACAAGAAGCAATATCCAAATCATGTTGACTGATGGAGTGTGAATGCGCAGTCAATGTTTTGTCTAGACGGAGTAATTCAGATGAGGGCCTTTCCAAGATGGACTTACATTCAGTAAGATCCGACTGTCTCAGTTAGGTGGTCTTTGTTACTGCAACTCATTGTTATTAGTTGAGTTCATTCATTTTTATTCCAAGTTGCTTGCTCGTTTCGTGCGGCCCACGTATATGTTCATTTCATTGTCCGATTAACGCGTAACATATGTGGGAGCATATGACCTATGTCGCTAGAGGGTACGAAGTCGTCGTTCATCCACACATCGTCGTGCAACACTTTCTTCGCAATAAATTTTTCGTTAATTATACAAATTCGAACTCTAGTGAAAAAGTGACTATTTTCGTTTGAGTGCTGGGACACGTTGATTCAGCCGTACTGTGAATCCAGGTAGGCAGTGCTCCAGCATTCGATTTTCTTTCGAGTCATTTTTTCTTATCAGAATTTCATTGTTAATTTTCTTTCGTTTTCATTTAACTTTCAAAGGCCCTTGTCGTGCCATTTTGCTCCTCCTTGAGCCGCATATTTTCGAACCGCGTTTTCAAAATTATTGCGATCAAGCATTTTGGAATTTTTTCATTTGCATTTATTTCATTCGGTCGATATTCACGTAACCTCAAAAACTTGACAAGATATCGAACACATTCATAAATCCTTTAATTTCTGCGCATGTTATAGAATTTAGCTTTCAATACATTCATTTTTCATTTTCATTACATAGACAACTCTTCCTTTGTTTATCTGATCTATGTTCATAACCTTTATTCAAAACGTAAACAAAGATAGACATTCTTGTTTTTGTTTATTTTCATCATTTGTTTATTTTCAACTCGATTTTCAATTCAATAGATTCAATCTTAATTATTTACTTTATTAATTAATTTAGTTCTTTTTCAATCGGTTAGTCTATATACTCTTTTTTCAAAATTACTCAAAACAAAATTCATATTGTTTTCTGCAGTATACCTTGAATAATAATAATGACGACAAAATTGAAACAACTCAAAGCTCGTCGTCAAATTGTTATTGATGATCTCGAGGAAATTTTGAATGTAGCACAATTCGCTGTCACTGATGAAAGTCTCCACGTAAGATTCAAATTAAGATGTGAAATACTTGAGGATATTCTCATGGACTTTCAGAATTTACACACTTCAATTGTCTCTATGATTGTATCTTCCGAAGAACCGGAATTGAAAACTGAAAAGGTTATTCGGACAGCCTTTATGGATAATTATTACACCATCAGAACCACTTATGTTAATTTATTTCCTGAAGTAATAAATCCAGTCAAAAACCAAAATAGTTGCTCTATTAGTTCGCCAAATGTTAAACGTCCAAAGATAGTATTGCCCATTTTCGATGGGAATTATAAAGAGTGGCCTACTTTTTTCGATATGTTCCAAAGTTTGGTACATGAAAATTCTAACTTGAGTCAAATAGAAAAGTTTCAATACCTCCTTAGTTCACTTTCTTCTCATGCTTCAAATTTAGTTAAAGGGTTTCCATTGACTGCTGAAAATTGTGAAAGCGCTTTTCAGACATTGGCGGAAAGATATCAGAATAAAAGACTTCTCGCTAATACATGTTGGAAGGAAATCTGTAATGTTCCAAAGCTACAGGATGATTCAGCTAAAAACCTTAGGCGAATTCTAGAGGTTTTTGCGGAGAACTTATCGGTATTAAGGAATTTAGGTTTACTCGTTGAACAGTGGGACTTTGTTTTATTTCACATTCTCATTCAGAAATTAGATTCAGCATCGATCAAACGTTTTGAATTACAAGAATGTTCAACAGATATTCCGCCATTTGTCAATTTACGAAATTTCCTGACAAATCAGTGTATAGCCTTGGAGGCAGCAGCTCTTTCTCTTCCATCGAAAACTCATTCAGTTTCGAATTCTCAAGTTTTAAAATCTAGTTCTCTCTCAATGAGTAAAAGAAATTCGACTCTTCTCGTTCAAACGGAAACTGAATTATTCAAGAAACGTATAACCTGTAATTATTGCAAGTTAGCTCATAATATTTACAAGTGTCCATCATTTTTGGAACAGACTGTTCAAGATCGGTTCAAGACTGTGAAGGACAAAAATTGGTGTATCAATTGCCTCCATTCTGGACATAAGATCAACAATTGTTCTTCAAAGTCAAATTGTCGTGTTTGCAACGGAAAGCATCATACCCTGTTACACATGAGCAATAATGCGGATAATGATTCTTCAACAGAGACGTTTCATTTCAATGCTGCAAATTCATCGGATTCAGGCTCAGCTCAGGTTTTAACCAATGTTTCTTCAAATTCTACCGTTCTCTTAGCAACCGCTGAGGTCGAAATTCGTGATGCTTGGAGTAGATATCAGAAGGTCCGAGTTCTGTTAGATGGAGGCTC